>VDFB02333302.1:19747-146994 GCA_007258455.2 Sequoia sempervirens | reverse complement strand
TGACTATCATAGATTGCTTTATTTTAAATATATTTCTATCCTAGGGTTGCTTCCTTTTAAAACCAGTTGTGACTATCCTAGATTGGTTCTTTTTAAGCCAAAAAAAGGTTCTTTCTGCAGAAGGCGTCAGGCTCATAAACCTGTTTAGTTACAACCTGCATGCACTGAAAGATCACTTGTATGTGCCACAAAAACAAGTAAATGCGCCAAAACAGAAAGTAAATGCGCTACAAAAAGTCCTAAATGCGCTACGAAAACTCCTAAATGCGCTAAAACAAAATGCAGCTAAATTTCTTTTCTTTTTTTTTAGAAATTTTAACAAACTAATTTGAGCATATGCGCCCTTCTATTCTGTAGATGTGCCGAAACAGTTCCCGAATGCGCCGCAACAGTCCCTAGATGCATCGAAGTACCTGAAAAAGCGTTGAAAGAAGCTACAGATGTTCTTTAAAAACCTGCGGATGCGCTTCAGAAATTGTCGTATGCGCTAAAACATAAATTTTTGTCAAAAATTTGAATTCCCGAACGTGAGATCCTATCAGAAAACCTGCAAGTAGATGTTAAAAATGGGGCAAGGCCCCACGGTGGGCGCCAATAATGTGTGGTCGATTTTGTGAGCATTAAATATGTAAAATAAATAAATCAATCACACCAATAAGACATTATATCAAAGACAGAATATTTAAAACAATAGATATTTGCAAACTCAGTATCTTGTCGTCGATGTCGTCCTATCGTCCTCTATCTTCAGTATTTTCATTGATTCCAGCTAGCTCTCAGATTGTATGTTAGGCTCAATGAAAAGTCCTCCTAAAGAACGAGATTGAATATGAAATGCACGTAATACTTATGCTAAGACATGATTTGCTGAAAAATGAAAGACTATTGATGATGCTATGAATAATAAAACTAGAATGCTATAATGCTAGAATGCAATTAATCTCTAATTACTCTGATATGTGTTGTGTAACCCTTGCTTAGATTGGTTGTGCTATTTATAGAGTTTTTCAAAAGCTTTTGATTGGTTGATATGATGAAAAATTGTGAAAATTTCTGGCAGATCGAATGGTTGAGGATGGATAAGACTGAAGAAAAACAGAAGAAAGCAGAAAGCAAGATTTGTTTTCTTTTTCGATAAAAGAGGTAAGATAAGATGGTGAAGATGATTTGTAAAAAATCATCTTTTTGTGAGATTATGGGAAGATTTTGAAGAAGATAAATAATGAATTATTGAATTCAATTATTTATTTATGGGTGACACAAAGATTCTTCTTAAAATAGAATATTTACCCTAGATTTGAAGAATAATGTAATATTTCATAATTAAATAGAATATTTAATCATGATTCTGAGAAGATATGGAAGATATTCAATTAAATAAAGATATTTAATTAAACCTTTAAGAAATGGTATGTAAATGAAATTAATTAAATGAGATATTTAATTAACCAGAAGAAGAAATTGAAAAGGAATATTTAAATTTAATTAAATCAAAAAGACTTAATTAAATTCAAAAAGTGATAATTAATTAAAATAAATAAAATGTATTTATTTAATTAATCAAGTTGACATTTGAATGTGAAATAATTAAATAAAAATTGATTTATTTAATCATAATAGAAGAATAAATTGAATGAACAATATAATTAAATTAATTAAATTTAATCATATGTAGAAGACTTTAGAGAAATTAATTAAATAATAAATATTTAATTAAATGCCAGGATTAATCAGATATGACCAATTTTATGCATCTACACTATGTATGTATCTTGTATATGATCATTGGAAAAATTGTAATATGAGGAATATTATATTGGAAATGAAATCAATACTTGAAATTTGTTATATCATTTGTGCTCATTTATTCTCTTTTAGAAAAGAAAATTTTTATAGCAATTGAAATGAAACAAGTTTATTTACTTGAAAGTGAAAACTTAAGAAATTTACTTGGGTGAATAATTGGCATGTTACACTTTTCCTTTTTTATTTGAAACATAACTTCCTCCAATTTTGACAACGAGATGGATTGAATGAGAGCCTCATTTATCTCATTAGAGACTAAGGAGGGAATGCAACCCAAAATAGAGTTCTCCTCTTCACTCCAGAGGGAGAGTCCCTGGTAAACAAAGCTGAGAAGAAATGAGAAGCCTCCCTAGAAATCTCATGCAGAGAAGAAATCTTAGCCCTTGCCGATGAAACAAGAGAGGTGATAAGATTTCCATTCTTCTTGCTTTGACAAAATTATGAAAAAGGGAAGTATTTCTATCCCCTTCCTGAAGCCAGTCAATCTGAGACTTTTTCTTCAAAAAAATCTCCTCATGCAACTCCCATTCCTCTATTTCCTTAACAAATTTTGACTCATCTCTACTCAAAACATCAGTTAGACCATGGTCTCGTATTTGACAAGTGATAGTGTCGATTCTAGCTTGAGCTATCATTTTATTGGAGTGAAGGTTGTTGAAGCACTGCCTATTCCACTTCTTAATCCTATATTTCACATACTACAATCTCTTAGAAAAGGAATACATAGCCCTACCATGAGTAGGCTTCCCTTGGTGCCACCCCTCACGCATAAGGTCTTGGAGAGAAATATCAAGCAACTACATGAGTTGAAACTTGAATGATGACTTTTTTGAATCTCTAAAATAAATAGAAGATAACTTGAGCGACTAGTGATTAGAGCCTTTCCAATCCAAAATCTATGAGCTAGTAGTCCACCTATCTCCAACCTAATAGCAAGAAATGAGGAATCGATCAAGCCTCTCTAAGATAGCATTTTCACCACATCTTTTGTTGTTCCAAGTGAAATGCCATTATTCGGCTTCACATCAACTAAATTTAGAATATCTATGTTGTCCCTTGGGAGGTTAGCTGAAGAATCAAGCCTAACCATGCCACCTCATTTTTCCTCCAAACAAGAAATGACATGAAATTCCTCTGCTATGATCTAAGGAAGAAAGGGTACCAAAGACCATATATATATATATAATGAGACCAAAGTTGAGCTTTGCCAAGAGGATCGGTAGGATCATCAACATTAGTGAAAAAAAAAAGTTTCACTCAAATCCAAACTAGAAGCAGCCATATAAATAGAAGAGTGACTTGAGATCCATCAAAGAGTAACAACCTTCCTTGGATCCTAAAAACAAGTCACACCTCCTGAATTATCATAAGCCCCAACACATTGATAAGACCCACGAGATCAAATGCTAGTAGCTTTATTCAACATGCCATCCACTAACAATTTAGTTTCTTGAAGGAAGACAATATCAGGAAAATATGTACCAATCATCTCACGAATAGCCTTTTTTCAAGGGATGTTATTCATACCCCTCACATTCCAGGAAATAACAATCATTTATGAGTTTGGGAGAAGAGGGAATCAATGGTTTTCACCAAACCTTAAATCCACCAATGTCTCACTAATCAATTTAACCTTCTCTAGGTCCTTCTTGTGACCCACCTCGGATGAATTCTCTGGAGGACCCTTTTTAAGGGACTTTTGATACAAATCTCCAAAGCATGAAAAGACCCACTACTTTTCTCAGAATCCAAAGCCTCTTTCACTTGAGGAGGAACTGGATCAACCAAGGATTTAGCCACCTACAAGACCATAGATCCACTTGGTTTTGAACCAACCGGTGTCTGGGAGGGACCATCTGAAACCTCAAACCAACTTGCAGGTCCACCAAAGCCAAATTCTAGATTCCATTCTCATGGTCTTCTGAAAAATACATTTCCAAGGACCCAACACCAGAAGGTGGCACACATAGAAACCCATCCTCTTGAACAAAGTCCTCTAAAACATCAAACCCATTAAAGACCCCATCATTTTGTTTGTCCATAAGGGTTCTCTTCTAACCTCTCCCTTTATTATGAGGCTTGATCAAGATGAAACCCTCCTTGTCTATTTCCCCATTAACAATAGGATACGTCCCTTTATCATTCTTAGGAATCGAGCTAGAGTTAGTATTAGCAGCACCAATCGCCTATTTGAACTGAGGGAATTTCCTTTGTAGATACCCATACTCATGATAGAATTAGCATTTGAAAGGAAGGGTTTCATAGTCTAGTTATTGAATCCATGGAGATGATCCAAGGTAAATTTCCATATAATCCGAAAAATAGTTAAATAAGTGTGAAATAAGTAAAGAATGAAATAACAAACAACACTTCTTAATGAAACATTATATCAAGAGAATCAATAAATTAAAATAGTTAAAAATAGGAAAACTCTTGAGAGTGTCTCATTGTTCCCTATCTCCAAAGATTTATTAAATCACAAAGGGCTCTCAGATTTGGTAAGCACTGTGACTGTTAAAATGCCAATCTAGAGAATGAGATGCTACTAAATGCAATAATCTAATTCTATATGATGATATCTAAATGATATGATGAAGCTACTGTATTCTAAATTGACATGAAATCTGATAAAAGAAGCTATAGTAAACTATGATGTAGCTAAATGGAAAGCCATGATTGTTATTCTAAAATGCTATGATTGTTATTTGCTAAATGCTATTTACTCAATTGCTTGAATGTTGAATTTCTATTTCTACAGAGTAAGATTGCACAAAGTTGGGATTCAGATCCATTTCCTGTAGAAGAAGGTTGTATTTATAGATTCATGGCAGCACATTTGTGATGGGGCAGCATAGCAAAGACTTGGATTTAATTTGGAAGATTGAATGGTGAGAGATGAAGAACCTTGAGCTGATCATGGGAATGGTTTTTCCCCATGAAAACATCAGGCCAGATGATAGGAAGAATTAGAGGAAGGAGATGAAGAAGTTTGATTTCCAATTTGTCTCCACAACTTTCCCATGAATACCTGTTGAATTAATTAGATATAAAATATCTAATTTTGTTGGTGAGTGAATAGAGGAAATTGTCTTTATTTGAATATTTTGATTTATTCAAATTAGCAAAAGAGAATAATTAATTTAATAAAAAAAACTATAGAATTTGTTTATTAAATAAATATAGAAGAGATATGATAATTAAACAACAGAGTATTTAAACTTGTTTATTTAATTAAGAAGAAACATGATTAGATGATTAAATAACACAAACTATTGAAGTTGTTTATTTAATTAAAATTGAAGAACTAGAAAAATGAACTATAAATAAATATTTCTATTTATTTAATAGTAGATGAATTTAAGGTTAATTAATCAAATAAGTCATATTTAATTAATTAGATTATCCAGACCATTTTTAGGTGTATACATTTTTTCCCTCTTTGAAGTGATGTGTTTACGCATTACTTCAAAGAAAATTTTGTTGTTGCTGTCAGTATCGATGAAAAATTTCAGTATGCCCCAGATGTTGATTTTCAGGTGATGATGAATATATGCCCCCTCAGGAGATAAATTGATGAATTTTTTATTTTTTTGAATTTTTTGGATTTTTCAAATTTGTATGATTTTTTGATGATTCTATGATGATTTGATGAAGATTTGATGTTGAAATAATTTATCTCTCGATAAAGAATGTAGAAATTGCCCCTGTGATGAATTTGAATTAATCTCCCTTGAAAAAATTAATTTATTCCACAAAAATCCCATCTTAAATAACCTAATAAGAGGTCAAAAGGGTGATTTTAAAACTCATTTGTGCAATTGAGTTTTGAAAAATTTGTGAGAGAGAGCAAATTCAGCAAAATGCCAATCCCTGACCACATTCACTAGTTCGAGTGCGTACGATGACATAACCACCCAGTCGCCTACAGACCTCTGGTACGTACCCATTAACCTCCTTGTTATTCTTGCATTTTTGTTTTTTGAACATTTTTTCAATTTTTAAATTTTACATTTCTTTTAGCGCTTTTCAAGGCCGATGTAGCACTTATAACCTCTGTTTTAGTGCTTTTGATGTTTTAGCGCTTAGGTTGAATTTTGTAGCGCTTAGGTAGATTTATTTAGCACTTTCAACTTTTTAGCACCTAGGATAGGAATTTTAGTGCTTTCACTCTTTGTTTTAGCGCTTTCACTATTTTAGCGCATTTTCCCCATAGATTAGCGCTTTCACCTCCTAAATAGCGCATTCACTGAAATGGCGCTTTGACCACCTAATTTAGCGCATTTGCCTCTTGAATTAGTGCTTTGAGCACTTGTTTTAGCGCTTTTAAGAGTTTTAATGGTGCTTCTGATATTATGGCGCATAGAAACACTGTTTTAGCACATCCAAGTCAGATTGATGTAGTTTGTCAAATTTGTCCTTGATTTTGTCAATTTAGATCATGTCAGCTATTGGTTTGATATGATTGATGATCTTGATCAAGTACATGATGTTCAACCTCATGATAGGTGAGGTTTGATGATTGATTGATGACAATTATCCTCATGATAGGTGAGGAATAACTATAGTTTGATTGATGAACCTCATGATAAGAAAACTTGATTTGATTAATTGACCTCATGATAGGCGAGGTTCAATGATGTTTGATGATTGACCTCATGATAGGTGAGGTTAAATGATGTTCACTCACGAGATTTAATCAAAAGTCTCACCAAGAGTTGATTAGATTTTGATAGGATAATTGATGTTGATTTGACAAAAAGTACTGACTTTGAATATTTCACGATGATAGGAGGCTTTGAAGAACCTCCAGATTAGAGAGCGGTTTCCTCAGACTTTTGATTTGATACCACAACTAGGACAACTGAGATGGGAGTTATTACACGTTGTGGATTGTCCTCCTTATTAGATATGACCCAGATTAGGATTAATTGGGGTCTCTTGACAACCCTAGCAGAGAGGTGGCATAGCCAGCATAATACCTTCCACCTACCTACTGGTGAGATTATAGTCACCCCTAAGGATGTCTGGTAGATTTTGCAGATACCTATTGTCGGTGATATTATTGTCTATGATTCATTAGAGCATGGTGGGACTGATGCTCTTCAGAGAGTGTTTCAAGATGATAGGATTGTTGGATATTAGATTTTGTGGTGTGAGATGGTGGATGCTTATGCCACTTTGTCGATAGTTCTTGTTGGCTTTATTGGAGGGTTCCTTTGTCTTGATCGCAGGTCAAAGGGATTTTCTATTGGTTGGGATCATGTGCTAGAAAGCATGATTGTATACGGGACGAGATATGCTTGGGGCATGTGTATGCTTGCCCATCTATGTCATGACTTGCATTCGGTTGTCTACCTTGGAGGTCAGAGTTTATTAGTCGGAGTTGCTTTACTACAGGTGTGGGTGTGGGAGCATATTGTTGTCACACGTCTAGTGATGGTGAGGCAACGACCCACCAGGTGGCCTTATGTTCATATATACGCAGGTAGACTTACTCAGCCTAGACTAGGTAAGTTGGATCATTGGCATAGAGTATTGGATGATATGGAGACTATGACATGGCGTCCATATTTAGATTGTGAGCACTAGGACGATGATAACGTTCAGTTACCATTTTTCTGGTAATCATTTATTCTAATTGGTTAGACTCATTAGATTTTGGAGAGATTTATGCTTAGACGAGTGCTTCATTAGTATGGTATTGTTCAGGGCATTCCCTAGGGTGTTTCCCATTATGCTCGTCGACAGTTAGATTCTACAGATTGGGGGCTCGAGCTGTCATATGATGATGTTGTGTAGGAGTTCTAGGCTCTACAGCCTCTTGTTTGGGAGATCCGTCTGGATATTGTTGAGCCACCGATTACAACTAATTATGCTAAGTATTTGGTGCTAAATCCATTTCCACGTATTACCATTCCCGATGAGCTAGCACCATTACCTGCTGAGGAGGAGGTTGTTATTATACATTGTCATCGATGGAGGAGAGAGGAGATTGATGAGGAGGTGGTGGAGGAGGAGGTTGAGAGCAGTGGTGATGAGGAGGGCAGTGGGGATGAGGAGGGTAGTAGTGATGAGAGTAGTGGAGAGGAGGAGGGGTATGACAGTGGTAGAGATGGATCAAGTGAATCAGGTGCAGGTGGGTTAGGTCCAGCTTTAGAGGAGTATATGATGCCTTGTAAGAGGCAAACAGTGGTAGCCCCTTCAGAGCAATGTGTGCAGTAGCAGCATACCCAGATAGCGAGTCTACAGGTATAGGTACAGACTTTACAGGGTCAGCTGACTCAGGTCTAGGGTTTATTGACATAGACACAGGCATAGATGTAGGCATAGGCTCAAGCTCATGCACAGGCCCTAGCACAAGTACAGGCTCAGCTGGTTGCGGCTCAGACACAGATTACAACATTGACAGCTAAGAGGGATGCTGCTAGACGGACTACAGAGGGGGATCAGGCTGCAGCTGAGAGATTGCAAAGATTGGCGAATAGTGCCACTATAACAGATTATATGCGAGAGGTTGTCTGTGTTGGTCAGGAGGTAGAGTACTACAGAGGTAAATTCTATGATGTCATTCCTTCAGAGCAGAGAGTGAGCTATGCGCAATCCTAATCTAGCAGGTCCCATTTGAGGACTGTGAGTAGAGGTGTGACACAGCCTCTCCCGAGAGACCTGAGAGATCTTGGTACATCTAGTGGTGGAGGGACTAGTCTTCAGATGCCTGCACCATCTAGAGCCAGCAACACATAGTTTCATGATTGTACCTTCCGTTGTATTTTGAGATGTGATGTATACTCCGATTATAGCCATTTTTTATGATATATCTCTTTTCATTTCAGACATCATTGTATACTTGACATTATGATTTTGAGGTCTATATGATATGCAATGGGTTTTATCAATCTATTATGTGTTTTATACGATTCTATGATGGATGCATTTATTTCCTATGTTCTATATGTCATGTGATGATCCTTATATTATGATGTTATGGATGCAGTTTTATAATCATGATGATATGCTATGATTTATGATGTGTATAATGATGATGTATGGATGTATGATGTATGTATGGATGATGCATGATGTAAGTAGTATTTACATGGATAAAAATGGATGTATAATGATGTGTAATTCTAAATTATATTGATAATGTTCCTATATGCAATGATTTATGGATATGATGTTTTAAATGATATATGATGTGCGATGTAAATGGGATATGTGCACTTTTATTCTTGTGATTATTACAAATATATGATGTAATAAGTGAATGAAAAATGATGAATATAATGGTATTTTGAATACATGATATATGATATGATTAATGGATGAATGAAATGCAACTATAGAGATTTATTTTTGAGAATTTCTTATGCAATTTTATGATGTGTGATATGAAAAATATGATATGATCAATGCAAATTATTTGATTTAAATGTATGAATGATGAATTGATAAAATAAATGCTTTCTATATGTATGCAATGAAAATGATGATGCAACTACATGATAATTATGATGTTTTTGTTAATGTCAAGTATACTCAATCCATTATGAGAAAAAGATATCTTTGTTTGGAATTGGTTACCCTTGTATGTAACAAATATTCTGCAGATGTAAAACTATTATGAATGCAATCTATTTTTACCATGCAAATCTATATGCAAACATTGGCATCTTAACAGTACTTTTATTGTTCTCTGTATCATCATAGAGCTTTAAAAATGTTGAAAGTGAGTACAAGCATCGATGGTATAGTTTAGACCATGATGACCTAAGTACTACTTTCATGATTTTTGATATTGCAAGTGAACACAAGCATTTAGGTATAATTAAAATGAGACGACCTGAGCATTTCTTGCTTAAACAAACAAGAATCAGTCACTTTCCTATGTGAATTGGAATGCCATTCACGATACTTTGTAGAGCACTTCCCACGACAATTCACATAGTAATTATGATTAATTCATAGACAACAGACAAAGAAAAATACCATTCTCCTTCCTAGCTTCTCTAGTTCAATACATCATCGAGTTGCTCCAAAGAAATGATAACAAAGATCAAAGTACAACATATCCAACCTTTTCTTAAAGTATTTCAACCATTATTCAGATTAGATCATCCATTTTGATTTTATGATGTTTTTTTGTGATTTTCAAGATTTTAACCAAAAACCTAACCTAAAGACCTATCCTAGGGGCCTCGGGGGTTGATGAAAGATTAGACTTACCTACGTTATACACGCAGAGACCACGTAGTTCGACTGACATAAACTCTATTTTTGAATTTTTGAGACTGGCCTTTTGACTTGTTTTTGGATTTTCTATTGTGATATGGATGTCCAATGTGTTTATGATGGTGATTGATGTTTCATGTTGGGTTTCAATCATTGTTCTTGTTGTGTTTGTCTATTTGGTTAAGCTCGAGATTTATTGCCCCCAGTGTGGTTAGGATTTTTCCCCCAAGCTAGGGTGGGACATGACCACTCACAATGATATGATAATGGATGTAAAATGATGGTGGAAGTAACGACCATGACATGTGTCCAATAGATAGAAAATTTGGCTTTAAAATCACATGTAGCGCCTGTTTCCAGGTTTTCACTACATGTTTTTATTGCACTTTTTCAATCTTTTTGATTTTTTTTGTATTTTTGTATTTTTGTATTTTTTTGTATTTTTCTATCACCAAGACGCCTACTTGCCAGGTTTTCATCAAGGTAACCATTTTTAGAACTTGACCCGTGCACTAGGTGATTCAGGTGTAGAACTTTCTAAGATGGATACTGTTGATAGGTTCATTGAATAGATCCCCTTCAGGTGTTGACAGTTGATAGGCTCCAAATCCATAAACTGATATGATGACAAAGGGACCTAGCTAGTTAGGTTCAAACTTCCCTTTCTTTTCTTTGTTCTGCTAATTTCTAGGGTTTTCCTTTAGGACCAAGTCACCAACCTGAAAGAATCTAGGTTTTACCCTATGATTGTAGCTCCTGGACATCCTCTATTGGTATGCTTTCAAATGGTTTATAGCTTGTTGACGACATTCATCCATCAATTCTAGTTCTTGTTGTCTAGAGACTCTATAATCCTCATATGCAATTATACCCTTCAATGAGACACAGAGTGATGGTATTTCTACCTCAATAGGTAGGATGGCCTCTGATCCATATACCAAGGCATATGGTGTATCTCCTGTAGGTGTTTTGATGTTGGTTCCGTATGCCCAAAGAGCAGGATTTAATTGAACATGCCAATCACGTCCAACATCATTAACCGTTTTCTTTAGAATTTTCAGAATTGTTTTGTTTGAGGCCTCTGCTTGGCCATTTCCCTGAGGATAGTACGGTGTTGAGAAATGATGTTGGATATGAAATATTTCACATAATTCCTAGACATCCTGGTTCTTAAAAGGTCTACCATTGTTTGTGACAATGGACTAAGGAATTCCATAACTACATATGAGGTAGTTCAGTATGAAAGACAAGATCTGTTTTCCAGTGATTGTTGTGAAAGGAACTGCTTCTATCCACTTTGTAAAGTATTATCTTGCTATGACTATGAATTTGTGTCCATTGGATGAAGATGGATTTATCTTTCCTACTAGGTCCAATCCCCACTAACAAAAGGGCCATGTTGATGTAAATGGTTGCAATTCTTGTGCTGGTGCATGGATTAAGTTACCATGGATCTAGAATTTTTGACACTTCTTAACAAATTGATAAGACTCCTCCATATTTGGCAAGTAATACCCTAAACAGAGGAGTTTCTTTGCTAGGGTTAGTCCACTTGAATGAGTTCTACAAATACCTTCATGAACCTCATGTAAGGTTGTTTTAGATTCGTTATGTTCTAGACACCGAAGAAGAGTACCATCTAGACCTCGACGGTAAAGTATGTCGGTAATCAATGTATGTCGTGCAGATTGGTGAATGAAGTTACGTTTCTGGTTTCTAGAAAGATCGGGAGGAAGGATATCATCCTTGAGGTAAGCATAGATATCTCTATAGAGTGAGGTTTGAATGTCGACTATTTGGCGAATGGTTTGTGATTCGGGATTTTCATAGGCAGGATTAGACACTTGTTCTACCATAAACTCATAACGACCTTGTCTTTCTAGAATCTGCAATAGAGAAGCAATTGTCTCCATAGCATCAGCAACTTTGTTTTTTGTCCTCAGAATTTGTTCAAACTTGATATCTACAAAGTACTTTTTGAGATCATCAACCATGTTCTTATATGGCATCAATTTTTCATATTTTGTTTGATATTCGTCATTTACTTGATAAATGACTAATTATGAATCTCCATATACTTGTAGTTGTGTGATTTTCCACTCAATTGCCACTTTTATGCCAAGGATTAATGCCTCATATTCTGCTACATTATTTGTGCATGGAAACATGAGTCTATATGACTTTGGGATGGTATATCCTTGTGGTGTAACAAATAGAATTCTCTCCCCTGATCCCCGTTGTGTAAATGGTCCATCAAAATAAAGTCTCCATTGTTGTGTGGTAATAGTCAAAATGTCTGCATCAAGAAATTCAATTCTCATTGGATGATTATCTGGAAATGGAGCTTCAACTAATTGATCAGCTATCACCTGCCCCTTGATGGCTCTTTGGTCTATATACTGGATGTCAAATTCACTTAAGATCATGAGCCACTTTGCTAGTCTCCCTGTTAGAGCAGCTTTATTGAGTGGATATTTTAACGGATCAATCTTTGCTATGAGTCTAACTGTATGGGTCAACATGTAATGTTGTAACTGCTAGGTTGCAAAGACCATTGCCAAACAAGCTTTCTCTATGAAGGTGTAATTTATTTCATAACCGTTTAGAGTCCAACTAATATAGTAAATAGCATGTTCCTTTCCCTTTGAATCTTCTTGTGCTAATAGAGCTCCTAAAGAAATATCTGTTGTTGCAATGTATAGTAACAATGGTCTCTCTTCTGTAGGTGGCATGAGTATAGGAGGTGACATCAAATATTGCTTTATTTGGTTAACATTTGTTTCACATCCTTGATCCCACTTCAAAGAGACATTCTTATGTAGTAGGTGATTGAATGGATGACTTTTGTCTGCTAATTGGGAGATAAATCTCCTGATTGATTGTAGCCTGCCCTATAGAGACTGTAGTTGACTGATATTCTTCGGCAGTGACATCTCCATTATTGCTTTGACCTTAGTCGGGTCCACTTCAATACCTTTTTCTAAAACTATGTATCTGAGGAGCTTTGTTGATGTAACACCAAACACACATTTCTTAGGGTTCAATCTGACATTGAACTTCTCTAGTCTAGTAAATATTTTTTTGAGGATCTCCGGATGTCCTTCTTTGGTGTACAACTTTGCTAATATGTCATCCACGTAATCCTCCATAAAAGTATGCATCATGTCATGGAAAATAGTGGTCATTTCCCGTTGATATGTTGTACCTACATTTTTCAACCCAAAGGGCATGACATTCCAACAAAATGTACCCCAAGGACAAGTGAATGTTGTCTTTTCCTAATCTTCAGGTGCTATCTTGATTTGGTTGTACCCTGAGAAGCCATCCATTAATGACAACATGGCATGTCCCACTGTTAAATCTACAATAATGTCAATGCTTGGTAAAGGAAAATCATCCTTTGGGCATGCCTTATTTAGATTTATGAAATATGTGCATATTTTGGTACTATTATCTAGTTTAGATACAAGTACAATATTTGAAATCCACTTAGCATAATTGATAGACCTGATGAATTCTGCATCTAACAACTTTTTCAGCTCATCCTTTACCATCAAGGCGATGTGGGGATGCATTTTCCTTAGTTTTTGCTTTACTAGTTTGATTCTGGATGGTAGAGATAGATGATGCATTAGAAGATCTGGATCTAACCTTGGCATATTAGAGTAAGACCAAGAAAAATTGATGTCGCTCTTCAAAGAATTTGGTGAATTTGGGCTTCTCTTGTTCTGTCATAGATGCTACCAGATGTAGAATTTTTTCCTTTTTTATGGTGCCAAGATTTATGGATTGTGTAGGCTCCGCCAGTACTGATGATCTTTCATGATAATGCTCTGGAAGGGTGTCAAATCTCCCATCTTTTAGTGCCTCAGAGAGATTTTCACTATCAGATGTGTTCTTTATTTTTACTTTTTCAAGATTTAATGCTGCCATTGAATGGTTTTCACCATTAGATCCATTATTCTTGTTTTCAATTTTGTAACTGGAAGAGTTGGCACCCTCTTGATATGAAGTTTCATTATGAGCTTTATGGATAGAAATTATGTCAGGTGTGTCACTACAAAGAAAATTTACAATGGCATCATCATTCATAAAGACTAGTATATTAATAGGTTCAGTTGGTTCCCAGTCAATAAGTTCAAGATGCATTAAGGGTAAAAATTCATCAGGTTGGGTAAGATCGACGACAGTGAGGGTTCCAATAGCCATGTTGTCAAAGTTGGTAGTGGTGAGGTCAAGGTCTATGATATTACTCTCCTCTAAGTCGTCTATTTCACTTGATTCCTGTTCATCCTCACTTGAGTCATCGATATTTGTTGATCTCAATACAAGTGGTCTAGTTCTTGGACTTTGTCCCTCCTCGCGTGTAGTGCATACTCTTTTATAACATCAATTTGTATGCTATTGTATGATGTTGCAGATAAATGATCCCATTCATACTCATTGGAATCTGTTCAAAACCATCCCTCATTTGAAGAATCCTTTCTACCACTTTCTGAGTTACTTCTTCTTTTGATTCCCCTGTATAGCCTAATCTTTTTTTGTCTTTAGGCTAAAGTGTGAGAGGTTGAATGGGTTCTATAATTCCATATTTTATTTTTCTAATAGGTCCTTGTCCTTCATAGCCCATTTTCTCTAATATGGCTTTTCCCTTTCCATATTGGTCTATCTTTATGCTAATATTTGTTGATGTTGTTGCTTCTTCGTCTTTGTAGAGACAATTGAGAATGGCCTTGTCTTCTGATTCATCTTCTAGAGTACCTACTTTTACAAACCTTTCATCTAGAACTATGGTAGGTTGTGATGATTGTCGTGTTATTGTTGATGGTTGTCCATATGATTTTGGAGATGATAGTAACTGTGTAAGACCCAAAGATTGCCCAATGAAATATTCTCCCATGCCCTTTTCTGTTACCTGGACATTTTCTTTGAATTGTTGAGATAGTGAATTCATTTGACCTTCGTTGTTTGATGGAGTGATGTCAGCAATACCTGTATCCTTTGGCTAGTCCTTTTTCTCAACCCACTTGGATACAATGTTTGATTTTTTTTCATTGTTGGATGAACTTGATGTACTTGCTTCCCTATTATGGGGCACAAAAGTGTCTTGTGTCATTTTAAGCGTGTTACAATATTGGGGATTGTTGTAATTAGATGAAATAGTAACTTCTTGTCCATTAACAAGAAACTTTAAACATTGATGATAAGTTGAGGGTATTGCTTGCATTTCATGAATCTATGGACATCCCAAGAGTATGTTATATGTTAGTTCTTTCTCTAACACTTGGCAAACTATGTTTTTGACAATTGGTTCCACTTGAATTGGTAACACAATCAACCCCTTGGAATACCTTTCTTCTTCATCATATGCTTTTATCGTGATATTTCTTCTAGCATCAATGGTGTTGTCAGAATAACCTAGTGCACAAATTAGTTTTAAAGTACAAATATTAAATCCAGCTCCACCATCTATTAAGACACGTTTGACACGATGTTTATGGATTAAAACTTCTATATGAAGGGTTGCATTGTGTGGATGATTTAGGGACATATAATCTTGTTCAGAGAATGATAGACAATGAGGCATGGTCAGATGTCCCACCATAGCTTGAAATTGATAGACATCCAGATTATTGGGTACCGTAGTGGCCACTAGAGCCTATTCCAGAACCTCCTTATGTGATGGTGAAATTTTAAGAAGTTCCAATATGGATATTTGTGCTGGTATCTTTTGTAGTTGATCCACTATCCTATATTGATTTAAAGGGGGAGTAGTGGTTTTAGATGAAACTCCTTTTAGTATCACTTTGGATTGCCCTCTTGTCGTTACATTGATCGATTGATAGTCTTGTGTTTCCCTTATTTTTATGACATTTATTTGGTCAAGTCAGATTTGTTTATGTTTGGGATCACGTTCAGGGATACAATGTCATTGATGCTAATGTTATCTGTTTGATTGTCAATGACATTATTTTTCTCAACCTTAGAAATGCAATGAATGGTGTTGTCATAAATATAGTTTATACTTTTTCCTTTACTGTTTGAAGAAGATTCTCCTTTTTCATAGTTGGGTAAAGGAATTTTAAACATAGTGTGATCGTTGTTTATTTGATGTCCTTCAACAAACACCTTCTTGTTGTCAATCAAGTCTTGTATTAGATGTTTTAATTGCATACAATCATTTGTTTTATGTCCTTTATTTTTATGAAAGTTGCAATAGTTAGCATCATTCCACCAAGATGGTTTCACTTTTGGCTCCCAATTTCTTGCTTCTAGTAGGGTAATAAGTCTATTTGCAATAAGCTCTCTCATTGTCGATTCTAATGTTTGTCCCAATGGTGTAAATCTTCGTCGATTGGATTGTCTTTGATATGATGGTGGTCGAGATTCTCCATTGTTTGGGTTGTTGTTTTGAGTGGTACCATGATTGTTGTTCTGATTATCATTTTGATTTGTCTTTACAATCGTTGCCATCAAATTGAATACTAGTTTCGTATTTTGTGTCAATTGTAGCATCATTATTTCCAGTATTTCTATTTTTCTGCCAAAATTTAGGTTTATCATGTTGCCATAGTGATTTGAGGAATTTTTATTGTTTGATGTATCATCGTAATGTTTAATCACTTCTCTTTTAACCAAGGATTCTTCAATTTTAAGCCCATTCTCAATCACTTTTTCAAATGTCGGGGGGCATTGCAGTTCCAATCTATAACTCATGTCATCAGTTAAGTTGTCGATAAATAATTCCATCTTTTCTTCTTCAGGTATAGATTGAGGATATCTAGCGAATAAACTTTCGCCAACATTGTAGAAATGACAGGAATGTCTCACCCTTCTTTTGTTTCATGTTGTACAGATCTTTTATGGTTACTTCATGTTGAATATTGAAGGAGAATTGTGAGATAAATTTGTTGACTAGTTCTTCAAAGGATCAAATCCCTAGTTGTAATTTGGAGAACCATTCCATACATTGACCTCCTAAGCTCCTTGAAAATAACCTAATTAGGTAAGTATCCTCTTGTGCAAATTCTAAGCTCATTGTTCTGAATTCCCTCACATGGTCAATTGGATTTGTTTTTCCATTCTACTTGTCATATTTGGGGAATTCGCAATGTCTAGGGAAGGGTATCATGTCTACACTTGGATGAAAAGGATAAGGAAAAATGTCCTGTAATGAATACCTCTTTGTGCAAGTCCCTTTTGCATGTCCTAAATTTGTTGTTGTAAAGTTTGCATTTGACATGTTAGGGCAGCCACTTGATCTGTGTCTTGCGTGTTGTGTGGTTCAGTTTCAATTGTTATAGGTGTTTCCTTTAATCAATTAATGTCAAAATCTTTTGAAAGTTTTGCACCTAATTCTACTAGCATCAAGAGGTATTTTTCCATGTCTTGTTCCAAGACTTTTTCCATGAATTTGTGAAAATTTGGATCTTGTTGTGCAATTTGGACATCCTCTTGGGTTATTTCATTGGGATCATGTTGGTGGAATCTGTGAAAGGGTTTTTCTTCAGCCATGACATTTGGTGTTTCAATTTCCTTTTCTCTAAGTTTTTGTCTTTGTAACCTTGTCAAAATTGGCATACAAGTGTTTGTTTTTCTCACTTAAACTTTGATCTTCTATGTTTGGATGAGTATCAATTGGATTTTAACAAAGTCAAATAGAATGATATATTCTATTGATGAGACCAAGTTAAAAATCTGATTATTGTGTTTTGTTTCGTGATTGTAGGATGATAAAATCCTGATGATGAAACTTAACTCAATAACCAAGATGTGTTGTTTGATAATTTGACACTTTATAGTTTGCAAGATCTGGGTTTAACTTTGAAAAGAATTTTGACTTGTAGGATCCTATTTGTTTTAGGTTTAAGACACTGTTTGGCCTGTGAAAATGTTTTTGTCTAGTAAAAACCTGAGTTTTTGATGTCAACAGTCTGATAGATGTTTCTACAAGCTTTCTATTTTTCTGTTATGTGGATGCGCTATTACAGAGGGCAGAAGTGCTAAAACAGACTACTGATGTGCTAAAAGATATGGTAAAAGCACTATGAAATAGGGTAGATGCACTAAAATATATCGTGGATGCGCTACTATACTGGTAAGTAAATTTTCTGATACTGGCAAGTTTTGGTTACAGTTTGTAGAAGCGTTATAATATTTGTCAGATGTGCTAAAACAGACTATAGATGTGCTCTTTGAACTATGGATGCACCAAAAGACAGCGTGGATGTGCTAAAACAAACTGTGTAAGTGCTAAAATACTAGTAATTTCTGACGCTGGTAATTTTTGGTGACATTCGGCAGATGTGCTAGAGAATTTTTCAGAAGCACTAAAACATACTGCAAATGCACTATTTGAACTATGGATCACTAAAAGATAGTGTTGATGCGCTAAAACAGACAATGTAAGCGTTATTTTGGGACTCCTTAGTGTTGTCTGATTTTCTTCTTAGTAAAAGGGATTGATTTTTTATTTTTATTTTTTGTAATTTTTCAATTTTTTGATATTTTGACAGGATATTTTTGTTGGTAAACCTTTGATTTTGGATAACAAGCCTAATGTTTCCAAGTTTTTCCTCTACGGTAAGAATTTATTGGGCCTGTTGGAATATTGTATTGCTAGTTGTGGGATGAAATACTGACGAATGGGTCAACTATGATTATGTTTTTGTGAAAGAGCTCTTCATTGAAAATGAGCTTGTGAACATAAAGGCTCTTAGGCAAAATCATCAGTATATCCCCTAGCAAAGTCCTGATACCTATGGATAAAATTTTGATACTCAAGCAATATTTTCTACTTTGATATAAGAAGTGTCTCTTTTTCAAAAAATTCTTGTAACTAAGTTGCTTATTTGGTTTTCTGACTCTCTTTGCAAGAGATTTCTTGACAAATGTTGTGGATTTCCAATCCCTAATCATAAATTTTCACAATTTGATTTTGTCAGACGTTTTGTGTTTTTCTAGATGATCTTTATCTGGATTAATGATTTGAAAACATAGCAAGCAATTGTAGAACAGTTGTTTTTAAGTCCTAGAATCTACACAATAAGTGTATGTTCAAGAATCAAACATGATCCTTTTTTATTTCCACTGGTTTTTAACAAAGAATAAACTTTAGGCAGACTTAATCTTAAGGTCAAAATGGTCATCGTTATACTCAACAGCCCACATCTTAAAATTGTGTCGACTCACACAGTTGTGTCACCCCCTAGAGGGCGCCTATGTTTTTGTCTTTTCTAGGCGCGTACTCAATGTTAGATTTCTCGATCCCTTGAGCAAACGGTCCTTGGCAATTATATGTTGAGTGTCTTGGGGGCAGATTCTTCCCTCCCCTTGCACCGTGAGTATTACAATGTTTGGTTACTGATTCAGCTAGATTCTACACCATGGTTCGTAGATAGGGTTTCCGTTCGGAGCGGAAAATGATAAACTCCCTCAGGAGACCTCCCAATCTTTAGAAAAAATATTTTGGGGATGGTTATCTTGCACACTTCTAGCAAATGTGGGTTTCCTCATATTCACTTTTATTTTATAGTGGGTTGGAAAACCTGGCTTTGGTTGTTCCCACTCATGTCATTCCCATAGGGTGAGTACTTTTCCCCACTACGACAAGCCTTCTAAAGGATTTAACGAAGTGTAAATTGCATGAAATTAAAATGAGTCTGGAATTTTGATCACCCAATTAAGGGGAGAGCATAGGCCTATCACCACACAATCATAGTAATCAAATGTTCAGTTTTAAATCCCAAATGACAGTTTGCTATTCTACGTGAAGATATTGCTTCACAAAAGACATGATATCAATTTTAACTGAAATAGCAAATGTATGATGACTACCTTAGGATTGATATATTTTAATCCAAATGACTACCCTAGGATTGGTTCATTTTAGTCCAAATGTAAAAAATGAAATTAATGGTCGTGGTCGTGTCGGATCCAGACAACAAGTTACAGATGCGCTATAACACGGGTCATAATTGCCACTTAATTGTTCAGATGTGTTGTAGAAATTATTGGAAGCATTGCAGAATTTGTCAGAAGCGCTATAGAATTTGTCGGAAGCGCTGAAACAGGATTGATCATGAGACAGTCAACCACGCTAGGTACTTATGGTCGATGCACTAAAACAAACTTTAGAAGTGCTATACTTTTTGTTGGATGTGCTAAAATAGTTAGAAGCGCTAAATTTTTTGTTAGATGTGTTGAAACAGTTAGAAGTGTTAAAGTTTTTGTCGGATGCGCTGCAAAATCCCTCGGTCGCACTAAAAGAAAACACACCAGAATCCTATACGAACACTTTTCAAAAATATTATTAAAACATGGGGTATATGCCCCACGGTGGGTGCCAAAATGTAAGTGTGAAATAAGTAAAGAATGAAATAACAAACAACACTTCTTAATGAAACATTATATCAAGAGAATCAATAAATTAAACTAGTTAAAAATAGGAAAACTCTTGAAAGCATCTCGTTGTTCCCTATCTCCAAAGATTTATTAAATCACAGAGGGTTCTCAGATTTGGTAAGCACTGTGACTGTTAAAATGCCAATCTAGAGAATGAGATGTTGCTAAATGCAATAATCTAATTCTATATGATGATATCTAAATGATATGATGAAGCTACTGTAATCTAAATTGACATGAAATCTGATAAAAGAAGCTACAGTAAACTATGATGCAGCTAAATGGAAAGCCATGATTGTTATTCTAAAATGTTATGATTGCTATTTGCTAAATGCTATTTGCTCAATTGCTTGAATGTTGAATTGCTATTTCTATAGAGTAAGATTACACAAAGTTGGGATTCAGATCCATTTCCTGTAGAAGAAGGTTGTATTTATAGATTCACGACAGCACATTTGTGACAGGGCAACACAGCAAAGGCCTGGATTTAATCTGGAAGATTGAATGGAGAGAGATGAAGAACCTTGAGTTGATCATGGGAATGGTTTTTCCCCATGAAAACATCAAGCCTGATAATAGGAAGAATCAGAGGAAGGAGATGAAGAAGTTTGATTTCCAATTTGTCTCCACAGCTTTCCCGTGAATGCCTTTTGAATTAATTAGATATAAAATATCTAATTTTATTGGTGAGTGAATAGAGGAAATTGCCTTTATTTGAATATTTTGATTTATTCAAATTAGCAAAAGAGAATAATTAATTTAATAAAACAAACTATAGAATTTGTTTATTAAATAAATATAGAAGAGATATGATTATTAAACAACAGAGTATTTAAACTTGTTTATTTAATTAAGAAGAAACATGATTAGATGATTAAATAACACAAACTATTGAAGTTTTTTATTTCATTAAAATTGAAGAATTAGAAAAATGAACTATAAATAAATATTTATATTTATTTAATAGTAGATGAATTTAAGGTTAATTAATCAAATAAGTCGTATTTAATTAATTAGATTATCCAGACCATTTTTAGGTGTATACAAGCAGCACCAATCGCCTATTTGAACCGAGGGAATTTCCTTTGTAGATACCCATACTCATGACATAATTAGCATTTGAAAGGAAGGGTTTCATAGTCTAGCTATTGAATCCATGGAGATGATCCAAGGTAAATTTCCATATAATCCGAAAAATAGTTATTTAAGTCAATTTCAACATAAATACGAGCATAAGTAATTACCTTTCTATCCAAGGTTTTCTGATTTGAAGCAATCAATTTGTTGAGAAGGAGCTCACAATCATATGCAGGATATCACTCCTCCAAAATTCCAACGAAAGTTGAGGAAGAAAAACCTAGACATAAATCCTCGTAGGAAGCTCCTAAACTGAATTGAAGCCCACATGCCATTGTTTCATGAATAGTACCTGAATGTAGAAGTAGGGGCCACCTTCAAAAGCCTTGTTTTTGTCTTTCATGCATGTAAACACAACCAAAAAATAATTGTTGGCAACCATCATTATCTCCATATCTCCTTTAGGGTTCCAAACCTTCTGAATCTAAGATTCTAAAACCGGAAAAGAAAGTCGGATCCCATGAATTTATAAATTAGAGCATGATTTCTCAAATATGCAACATCCTCCGATACAAACTCTACTTGAATCACCAAAATAGGATGCTCATTGCATCTCTTCAAACAACCATTCACTTTCTCGATCTTGGGTAATCCTCACTCCAGAGAGGGGTCACCACCAGCTGAAATACTACTAAGATGCCTCGTAGCCTTTACATGCAAAGAGGAGGATGGATTTGCATGATCCATACCTCCGAAGAAAACAAAAATCAAAGACAAACCACAAAGGCAGGTAGAAAAACCCACCAAAATCCTACACACAACCAAAAAAAGGAAAAAAGAACCCCCACACAGTAGATTTGCACACCTCCTTCACTCTACTCTACTCCCAACCCAACACTATCCACCCCACTCTTTGACCCCATGCATGTAAAACACCTCCTAGCCCGCCGCTAGGGTCGCCCTTGGCTTGCGCAAACCAAGCACACCACCAACTTCAAGAAAATGTCGTTCATTCACTCCTATGAATTAACTCGACATATTATTTTTGAATTTCCATCAAATTTATTTTTAAATTAATATTATAGCTATATTTATAATTATATTATATTTTATAATAGATCTTATTAGATATAAATACAATATAATATATAACTAATGTATAAGTACACAAAATCCATTATAGGGGAGGAAATTTTGCATCCACAATCACAGAGAATAATTTTTCATTCCAATATTGTGTCAATTTTCATTTTGAATATTGTGGATATGGTTCAAAGTTTTCCCATAGTACAGATTTTAGTAGCTAAGGTGGTAAATGAAATTTATCTGGAAAATAATGCCTTTCTTAGAAGCATCTAGACATACAATTTTTGGTAGGGAGAAGGTGCCCTAACCATGAACTTTAGTGTTTTACATATATTGATCTCATTCACACATTTGAGCTTGAAGTGAAGAAGTGCATTAAATATAATATGAGATCAAAGCAAGGTAAAGAAGAACAATGGAGGTAAATCACATTGACATGATGAAGGTAATTGTAATACTTTATTAATTCATTTCTTTGTGTTGATTGTAATTGGTCGATTTGGATTATGTTTGGTTTTGAATTACAGTTTTTATGGTTACTGTGTTAGTTCATTACCTATTATGATTAATCTCAATTTTTCATTCAACACCTAGAAGTGGAAAAGAGATTCTTTTCAAGTTGTAAATAATTATGTGTCATTTTTCTTCTTCTTAAGCCTATGTAAAACCATAGTAAAAATGCCTTAAATAACATCCATAGTTGGTACAATTTTAACCAAGAAAGAAACTCAATTAGAATGATTTCAACAAGTTGAAAATACTATTATTTTTAATTATTGATGGTATGATATTTTTGATGGAAATCAACAACCTATTGAACTTATAGACCCAAAACTAATACCAATTTAATGATGAAAAATACAAAATCCTTTTCCTTGTAAGATTCTAATTGATGAAGAAATACTTGTCATATAAAAAGATGTAATTCACCAAATCAATGATTAACCAATAAAAAGGAATGCAACTAAGCTACTTATGAAAGAATAGTTTGAAGACAAGGAATGTGAAGATGGACCAACAACCATCATCTCTTTCATGTATGTGCAACATGGGTTTTATGAAGCATTAAAGGTTAGAAATAATCCTCTTTTTGAATCCTTTAATCATGGAGATGTTCCTATATCAATTATTGTGAATTTATTTTTATTTCTTCTCATGCTATTTTTTTAAACCAAGCATATGTTCAAGAAGATAAATGTATGTGTACATCTAATAATTATTTTTATTCTAAGGAAATAAATGAAAAATATTATCTTGAAACCATTGAACATGAAATAGATGGTGATCTTGAAAATTGTGTACATATCAAAGAAAGTGTATGGGTAGTCATGAAAGAGTAAAGAATGATCAAAAAGACTAATATTCTCATTCCCATATTGTTTTAATCCAAAATTGGTGCCTAGAAACCTCTAATGATAAATTTCTATTTGGAGAAGGATTCATTATTTTCCCTTTGTATTTTATAGAAGAATATACTCCAATTAATAATTTTAAAGATACAGAGTTATCATTAATGGACCATGGAATACCTAATTGTCAATTCTTGTAAATGTTGATTCCATGCTTGTTAAGACTATTTCTCATAATATGGGTTCTCAATCTATTTCAATGGAATTTGATTTGCATCAAATTTTACATGAGATGCATATAACCCAAAACTTTTCCTCCTCTAATTCAAATGGTCATGAATGCATTCAAAGATGGAGTTTCAATGTCTTATATGCAATGCATGAAGGTATGGTTGATCATATGTAGGACCATGGGAGACAAAATTTTGAAGGATTTGTATGGTTCCCATTCATAAGTAAACTAATCTAAACTAGGATTTGTTGAACACACCTATCTACAGTGCTAGGATAAGATGTGGTGGCTGGAACGAGTTTGTAACAATCATAGACCTTCGATTTTCCTCTTTGTTTTTTTGTGGATAGTTGCAACTAAAAATGATGATTATTTTTTCATTTGAGAGTTTTAAACTCTTTAAAAAAAATTCCTCAGTTTGAAGGCCCCCTTCAAACAAAGGCATTATTTTATTAAAAGATATTTGTTAGAAGACCTTCAAATGAAGGTAACATGGAGAGAGGCTTCATTCGAAGGCCCCCCTTCACATGAAGGGTTTTATCTCAAATGAAGCATCTTCATTTGAAGATATTTGCAATTTTTTTGGGCCACCTATGATTTTTGTTCATCCATGGGTTTGTAACCCACTATTGTGGGTTCACCTTGTATTTTTTGTGTAGTGTGACATGTTGTCATATCTTCATTGTTGTTGTTTTAAAAAAAAATATTTGGTTAGATAATGTCCTTGGTGTGTGGCTTGGATAATTACACATTTTCCATTAAATTCATGGGTATTGACCAATCATTTTTCATTGGTTCAACTAGGTGCATAAATTTATATGCACTAGTTCATTGAAACCATTGTTTCAGTTGGGTTCATATCAACTAATTTGTTGAACCAAACATTAATAGCTTGATTCATTTGCACTAATTTGTTAATTTATCATACCATCATTATGATTGGGCTCTTATAAGTCAATTAGATACAATGTTGTTGTAATTGAGTTCCTAGAAGCTAATTTATCAAAACTATCATTATTAATTGGGTTCATGTGTGCTAATTTTTTAATGTGATTAATTAATCATTACAATTGTATTCACTTGATTGGATGTCATTATTGAATCATTAAATTATTTATAATTAAATTCACTTGATTAGATCGAATCATTGAAATAATTTTCATTTAAACATTCTGAAAAATATTATTTTACTAATGTGAACTTGTAGCCTCCACTCTAATATACATAACCTTCACCCCTATTAATGGCATGGTCTAAAATTCAAAAAGATATTCTTAGTAGCATGAAAGCAATTTGGAAATGGTTTGTGAAGTTATATTTTTATGATTCTTTTAGGGGTAATTTGTTCCTTGTGGTGTTGGATTCTTTTATAGGAACGATATTAGAAAGTTCAATGACAAAATGTCCTTTTTCTAGAGATGAAATTAAATAATTAAGTGGAATTGTAAGCTTTGTTGAAAGACTTAAAGGTGACTATCATTTCAAGATGTATGTGTTTGATTACAAAGGATGATTCTCAAAGCATTATCTCAAGGCTTGGAAATAGTTCTACTCAAGACTAGAAGCTTAGTAATACAATCTCAAAAGTTGGATTTCTATATTGGAAACCAATGGATGTGTTCTTTGTTCATATTTTTAGAGACAAATGAATATAGATTTACTAGGAAATTGTGGAATTGATCTAGTACCTTTATTAATGCTAGTAAGTGAAGAATTAATTATTGAGAACGCCTCTCCTCTTTTTTAGTAGATGATTATGCCTAATGTAATTCTGCAAGCTGCATGATTGATACATTAACCCAACAAATAAGTTTTTTAAATGCAATACAAGAAAATTAAGATACAACACTATTAAGTTGCATTGCATGTCAACATATGACTAAGATGTCACGATACACAAAATAACACACCACATGAGACATCACCATTTCTCTGAGAAAGGTGGCATAATATGAATACTTACAACACATGGGTATGATAAGGGAATTATCTACTTTGAATATATATTCCACATGTACTTGACTTTACCTTTACGACACCTAGGGAGAACCCAACCAAGAGGAAATATCACTAAGGGATGTCACATATTTACTAAATGGGATGACCATAATTTCCCAACACAAGACACACTTAATAAGCCCAAAAGTGTGATGTATCCCAACAAGTAATATCTTAACATAAGGAATAATAATCCTCAAGGTGCTACAACCCTAGAAGGTACAACCTCTCTTACACTGGGAACACCAACACGTCACTTCCATGCAAAGGCATGCTTCTTGATGTAAAACATGGTATAAATTTAAAATTTTGACACTCAGTGATAAGACAACATAGGAAGACTCATACAACAAAGGGGAACAACTTTCATATACAACTAGTTTTCCTAGGAAAACCTTGGAAGAACTCATTGTTTAATTAAATAAAGGATGGCAAGATACAAGAGGACAAGAGCACACTAAAATGACACTAACACACTAGAGGGATGCTAGAATGAATCCATAACTATCCTAGGAATGCATTGACACCCTAGAGTTTCTCAAGTGTCTTGGAAAAGTGTTGGAGCCACAAATTTGTCCTAAAGTCTAATTTTTACACTAGTGCCCTATTCTTGCACTATAGTCATGGCTAGAGAGTGACCATATTGTTTCCAATTCTCCAACCTAGGTACAATTATCAAGACCCACAAAGAATAGGATACAACATAAAACATACTCCAAAATGATAAAAATGACAAGAAGACCCAGGTAGACACTTCCCTCTCAATCTCCAACAAGCCTACAAAGAAGGAGATGTCTCCCAAGGATTGAGAAGCATACAAGGGACTCCAAAATAAATCTAAAGACAAAGGAATGAAGGTGAATATTTCCTACACAACACATTCACCCCTTAACCAATACGAGAACCACAAACAACACCTCAACATGTTAGTTCTCTCACCCAAACTTAACTTAGAGATATTATTAATATTATGTTTCAATGTTACCAATAATTGAATATTTTCTAAAGCATTGTGTTAATTTTAAACCTAAATTGAAAGTGCTTTAGTTAATTTTAACCATCATAATAATAGTTAAAAACATATAGAACATGACATGCACATTTGATATTGAAATATTGATATATGGTAAAATAAATTACATCATTGCCACTTATGTGGTTGGTTTATAATCCTTCCACTTAGGAGGTTCCATATAATATTACAATTAGATACAAGGACTCAAATATCCAAAAATATACACTTTGAATTTTTAGAAAAAGTAAACAATGAAATATGAAACATTTTTCATCTATGAATAGGATCTCGAGGTACTTTAGTGAATCCACTAGTCCCCAATAATGATTCCATGCCACCCAACCATGTGGCACTCATAGGTCCACCCCACCATGCTAGAAGATAATCAGAAGGGAAAGTTTACACATGTACACCAATCATGGGAGTAAAGTTTACACATGTACACCAACCATGGTGCATACAAAATGGGCATGTATAATATATAATCAATATCTCAACCAATAACAAACATGGATAGAAATGATTCTCACGTTAGGTACAAACCTAATGGAAACAATGATGAGGTCTTATAGATATGTAGTGTAGGAAAAATTATCCCTTTTTCACACTTAATTTGGGAATAATTAATAATAATGAGTTTAATGTTGCCTTAATTTACCGCTATAATATGTTTTTCATATTCACATTAAGTTTAGGGCCCTTTTAGATTAAATAGACTTAATTGTGCCTTATTTTTTATGTTTTAAGGTGTACCATTACACTTTCACATTAATATAGAGCTTTATTAATTGATTGAGGTTAATTTTCCTTAATTGGCCCCTTTAATTTAAATCCAAGCCTAATTAAATGCAAATTCTGAGGGATAAAACTCGACATTCATAAATGTCATTACAAAACACTTAATTTTGGAAGATGTGTGTCCTAGGTAAGTGACCTAGGACCCATTTTCCATAGGGTGAACGAGTCCTCACTTAGTCCTATCACCCTAATTTTACATAATGTTTAACATTGTCTGATGTGTGTTCTAGGTAAGTGGCCTAGGACCCATTCACCCTATTGTGAATGGGTCCTCACTTAGACCTAGGACCCATGTTTGAAATATGTTTTTGGTGGTAGTTTAATGATTTCAAATCCATAATTCAATGCTAGCTTTTGATATTTGAATTTTGAGAATTAATCTTAACATACATATAAATACAAGGTTATTTCACTATGTTTCATCTAAGCAATTTTCATGAGATCAAGCAGTTTTTACAAGAGCATTATTGAGAGAATTCGAGACAAATTTCAAGGCATTCAAGGGTAGAATTATTGATGATTATTGCAGCAATCAAGATTCCTTTCATCATGTCAAAGATTTATTGCATTATGCATGTTGTTTGAGCTAATATTGTGATGTAGTGTTCAAGATCAATCAAGAATATCAAAGGCATTATTTCACACCAAGTTTCATGATAAAGTTCTACATCCATGGATGCCACTTCATGCTAGTTTGTAGATTTATCCAAGGTTCAAATAAGGTGTGGTGAGTTGTGACATTGTTGTTCATTAATCATCCCTTCTTTCATGTTTCATTTCATTTCAAGGTTTAATTACCAAAATGGGGTTTGACCAAGGAAAACCCTTATTCCCTAACAAAACAACATTTTTCTCTCTTTGATGTGTGATTGCAGATTTTAGGCTAAAGATCAATTGAAGAGAAAAATTGAAGAAAGTTGCAAAGTTGTCAAAGTTGCAAGAAAAGTTTTCAAATCATGGAAACTGATCTACAAGATTTATTTTCAACTTTTCGACAGTGAACAACTAGAATTTGGGAGTGCAAATCTTGCAAAATAGAACCCAAAAAATGAGTTTCTGGAACCCTAGCTAGGACCCGTTTTCCATAGGGTGAATGAGTCCTTAGTGAGGTCTAAAAAAGCATCTTTGGTGGTAGGTACACAACATTTTACCCTTTCCAAATCTACACTTTGACTATTAGTTGGGTTAGATTTTATTATTATTCCTCATTTGCACTTTGTAACACATATTTTGAATGAAACTAGAGAAATAGGTGCATCATACTTGTTTCATTTCGGTGAACATATTTTTCTTTATTTCATTATGGTGAACTTGACGTTTTGAACCTGAGTTTGATCATTGCATTTTCTCATTTTGGAGTCCTCTTTCATCCTATATTTAGATCTTGCATTCATTTGAATCTCTTTGCATTGAATTAGGTCTCATTTAGAGTGTCTACTTTTCATTTCATTTAAGGGTTTTAGGATTACATATTTTGCATTCTTCAAATCTGAAAAAATACAAAAAAAATCAGTCATATTGCATATCATTTACATAACATTACATCATATCAACTTGCATTTGAAAATTGAAACAAAATTGCATATCAAATTAGGTGTTTTAGGTTATCATTTTCTCACATTTTTTACATGCATTTCACATTGAATTTCACAGAAAAATCAAACTAAAACTTTTTGTAACAAACCAGAATTTAGAAACTTTTGAAAATCACTTAAAAATATGTAAAAACTTGTTTCAAAACCCTCATCTAGGACCCCTTCACCCTAGGGTGAATGAGTCCATAACCAGGTCATATTATGATTTTCTAGGCATTAAAATATTCATTTCTACATTTTTGTTTGCTGCTTTCAAATTTTTGTTACTGTTTGCAGAATTTTTGTTTCATCAATTTCATCATATCTAGCTTAATTTGGTAAATTTAGTGCATTGTGTGATTTCAAAATTGCACTTGTACAAGACTTCATTTTTAGATTTTTGCATAGTGTAATAAAAAAATTACCTTGTTTAGAATCTAAAAATTGCATTTACACATTGCATTTTAGGTCATTGCATTGCACTTTACCCTCTTTCTATTTTGGGTGTGTACAATAAGTTTGTGAAACTTTTATGAGCTTTACAACTTGGTGTCCTATTAGCCATACTATTGTGAGATGTATTTTGAGACTCATGTCATCCCATGATACACCATTCATTGTGGATCTTGGGTTTTCTAACTCTCTTTCTAATACTGTTGATAATCAACCCCCTATGGATCATAGCATACATACTTCATTTCCCATGACTTCCTTACCTACAACCAATGTACATGATGTTAACAATACCATCCCTACCATGACTAGTTGTACTCAAGCTTTGGGGTATACCCAAAGCCAAGGTGGAACTTCAATTCCTCCTTCTACAATACCCATTTCCATTCCTACATACACTACTACTCAAGTTACCACAACCATTCAACCTACTAGCAATGCCAACAGTTCCTTAGGTATTTCCACAGGGAATCCTTCTAGCTTTGTGTATTCACATACCATATCTCCTCAACCATCCTCCCTCACAAACTTACAATTCACTTACCCTCCACATACATACACTACTCCACCTTATGCCCCTCCATCTTACAATACCAACAATGATCCATCATTAACACAATTTTGCAAAACATGGTATCCCTTCAACAACAAATCACTACCCTAAATCAAAACAACAATGGCCAACCTTCACAATACATCAAAACCAACCCGTTATCCCTGGGGATATTGAGAACACAAATGCCACAAGGTATAGAAGTTCCCAAATTCAAGAAATATGGTGGGAAAGGAGATCATGTTAGCCATGTTTCTACTTATACAACCCTATGTAGTGACTTCATTTTTGAAGATAAACTCTTGGCTAAACTCTTCCCTAGATCATTGAAGGATATTGCTTTAGAGTAGTTTTGCTCCTTACCAAATAATTCAATTGTTTCATTCAATGAGCTTATTGATGCCTTTTACAACCACTTCCACATTCACACGGGTCTCAAGATGACCCTAGCTAATTTAATGACATGTAAACAAAAGGATGTTGAGAAAGTCATTGACTTCATAGCATGATATCAAATGCTTTATTCATAAATAAACATTAAGATTCTTGATGCTAACCTTCAACGAATGTTTATTTCCAATTTACAAAATAAAATCCAAACCAAACTCGAGATGTTGAAATTCCCATCCTTCACACAGTTATGTATAGCCCTTCATGTTTATCAGAATTCGGCTTATGGTCGTGATGTGAAAAATCCCCCTAGCCATCCTAAAAAGTCTGAATCCACACCTCAACATAGTTACCAACCTTTCAAGAAACAGAATATGGGATTTTTACAACTTAATTCCCCTCAACCAAATCAACAAGTTGATAACCAAGTGGCTGCTATAAAGACAACAAATCCTTTTTCCTTTGGGGATATGAATAGAAAATTTACCCCTCTACCTGATACCCTTCATGATATCATGTTGTAGCTTGTGAACAAGAATATGATTTCCTTACCTCCTGTCAGAGAGCTCCTGATCCTAATAAACCATTACAATCAAACTATAGATCAAATACTTATTACCATTACCGCCAAAAAAATGGACATGATACAAAATATTGTAAGTGTCTTAAACATCTTGTGCAAGACCTCATTGATTCTAATCATCTTCTAATTGGAGGTGTGAATGATCAAGGCAATAATTCTATAGCTCCTCCTAGCCAAAACTTACAAATCTTTACCGATCATGTCGAAACACACTATTTCATTTGTCAAAGCTAGTGAAACAAAGAATGATGTGATGAATGTTGACACAAATGATGCACAAAAGATGACAATGAAAATGAAACAATTAGAATGGTGTTGTTTATTAAATCTAAACCTCGTATGGGCCAAACCAAAATGCCCCTTGATATTGCTTTCTCACAAAGACATAATAAAACATGCACCTGAATATCCTCTTTACATAGATAGAAGAGTCAATGACAAGCCTGTTGATGGGATATTAATTGATCCCATCTGCATAGAGAATGTGATTACTAAAAAATTCATATTTGTGCATAAACTCTATCAAGATACATATGACAAACTGAAAGCATGGATCAAAACGCATAATGGTTTTGCTTGCCTTGCGATTGGCTCAATAAATCTCCCTCTAAAAGTTGGATTGAAGACATTTAAATGTCTCATTCACCATCATCCCATCGTCAAACTGATTTCGTATGAAGTAAGGCTATCCATGGCTTCGCTCCATGAAGGTCATCCCATCGTTTGTGCATAAATGTTTGAAGTTTCCCTTTGGAAATGAAATCTTTACTGTACATCATAGTGGCTTTAATCTTATGTCTTCATGTGGGAACTTCTCATTAGATTTCTTTTGGCCTGAGCCTATTGAACCTATTAGACCTCATGAGGACTACTTTTTCAAAGCATATCAAAAATTTAAGGAAAAGTGCATTGTAGAATTATCCCTTAGAAATATGCCTCAACCTGTGATTGAGCCACCTATCCTAGACAAAACCATGATTGAACCAAAATCTCTTCCAAATATCTAAGAGAAACCTATGACAAATCCTCCTACCATTTCCTAAAAGAGACCATGAGACAATCAAAGCAATCTTGTCATGCCTCCTAAAGTTAAACAAGTTTACAAAGCTAAAGAGAAAGTGGTTGAACAACCTCCTATGTTTCCTTTTGTTCCTCCCTTAAGGGAAGGAAAGAAACCTATCATTGACAAACCCGCTCCTACACAATCACAAATTGACAAAAGATTGAGAATAAATTGAAACGCTAGAGAGCATAGACATAGACGTCATGTTATTACTCATATTACAAACTAAAGAAGAAAAGAGAAACAAAAAAAATAAAAATCTGAACTTACCTGAAGCAATGCATGATGATTCTATACCTTCGTAGCAATGTAAACAAGAACCTTCCAAAGACATTATCATTCGACCTCCCGTCATGATTAATTTAGATGATGACATTGACATCAAAAATATTGATGAATGAGTGCATAATGAGTTGAATTCATTGTTCTCCTCTTCTATGATCTTAAATGACAATTCTCCTGAAAAGAGTGTTGAACTTGGTGCTTGTCCTAGTTCAGCACTTGCCATTGTCCCTTTGGCTAGTTTTCTGCCTTCTACATATACTGATCGAGATTGGCATGCGAACGACCTGCAATAGGTTGACTCACATGTGCCTTACTAGTATCTTGCATTGTTTTCTTTTTCATGTTTCTTTGTGATTGCATGTGCATAATGTGATCCTCCGTACTGTTCTATTTGTTATATATATATATATATATATATATATATATATATATATATATATATCTTTGTGCATTACTCTATATGTATCTACATTCTTCTATATGTCATAAACATTTTATCTTCTTTTTTTTCATTTGTCTTGTGTTTTCCCTTTTGGGATGACGTGAGGCGTCAAGACATTTAGGTCTCTTACATGTTGACCCGAAAGGATTTTTTTTTTAATTTTCGCTCTCTTTGTGTCATTCTTCCAATTCTATGAGTATTTGGGGAATGATCACATTTCTGAGCTCTATAACAACATTGTAGCAAAGATATACTGACTCTGAATCCATAGATCCCTTATGTATTTTTGGGGGAAACCCCTCCTTCCTTTTCCATGGCGTAGCTTTATTTCAGAAATAAATGACTTAGCATAGGGCTTTCTGAGGAAGATCTCATGTCTTAGGAGTAAACATTGGCTACTTTAAAGCATTTTCTCACAACAATGGTGTTAGCAACCACTTTAAAGTGGGGGCATACATCGATGATATCTTTCGACATTTATCATGTTTCATGGTGCAATTTTCTTTATTCTTGTGATGCATCCTTTTCTTGGTGGTGTCATTGGGTTTGATGTCCTCCAAGAGTGATATTTCTTAGTGTATGAATTTCCTCTTAGTGGTGATTTGATGCACTACATTCCCTAAGTTAGAAAACTTTTATTCTTGATTTTTCCTCTCTTGGAGATATTAGGCATGATGTTCCCTAAGAAGATCTTACACAAACAAAGCAAGATCCCTTTGAACAAAAACCATATATATAATGTTCATAAGTGTTTGGCATAATGCAGCTTGCTAACCTTGTGAAGCTCAAACCCTAATAAAGGCCACCAAGCATAACACATCTTGCTTGCCTATGGATTGTTCCCCATGTTCATAGTTGTTTAGCATAATGCAGCTTGTTATGAAGCTCGAACTCTAAATTCAAGGCCACTTAGCATAACACACCTTGCTTTCCTATGGAGACTTGCATTGTGATGCCTTATTGATGTTGTCAGGAGGACAACTTTGATATGGTATGGGAGCCTAATATGATTCTCTCATTTTCCACCCCTTTTATATTTTTTGTTGTTTTGTGGTGCCTTATTGAAGTTTTCAGGAGGATAGCTTTGATATGGTATGGGAGCCTAATATGATTCTCTCATTTTCCACCCCTATTGGAAGACTCACCTAGTGGAAAGCCTAAAGTTTTGCTACCTCAGAGTGACCACAAACCGATAGCTTAGATGTGTTCCACATCGTGTTGGACAGCCTAGGCTTGATTTTCCTAGTCTTTGATGTTGTATGATTGTGTATCTTTGTCATTGTTGCATACATAAGTGTCTTGAAAGTAAACTTTAGTTTGAGTTTGACATGGGGTCATACTCTCACTAAAGTGAAGGGAAAATGTAGTGTAGGAAAGAGTATCCCTTTTTCACACTTAATTTGGGAATAATTAATAATAAAATGAGCTTAATGTTGCCTTAATTTACTATTGTAATATGTTTTTCATATTCACATTAAGTTTAGGGCCCTTTTAGATTAAATGGACTTAATTGTGCCTTATTTTTAATGTTGTAAGGTGTACCTTTACACTTTCACATTAATCTAGGGATTTATTAATTGATTGAGGTTAATTTTTCTTAATTGGCCCCTTTAATTCAAATCCAAGCCTAATTAAATGCAAATTTTGAGGGATAAAACCCGACATTCATAAATTCCATTACACAACACTTAACTTTGGAAGATGTGTGTCCTAGGTAAGTGACCTAGGACTCATTCACCATAGGGTGAATGGGTCCTCACTTAGTCCTATCACCCTGATTTTACATAATATTTAACATTGTCCGATGTGTGTCCTAGGTAAGTGGCCTAAGACCCATTCACCCTATGACGAATGGGTCCTCACTTAGGCCTAGGACCCCTCTTTGAAATATGTTTTTGGTGGTATTTTAATGATTTCAAATCCATAATTTAATATCGGCTTTTAATATTTTAATTTCGGGAATTAATCTTAAGATACATATAAATACAAGGTTATTTCACTATGTTTCATCTAAGCAATTTTCATGAGATCAAGCATTTTTTACAAGAGCATTCAAGAGCAATTTTTTGGCATTCAAGGGCAGAATTATTGAAGATTATTGTAACAATCAAGATTCCTTTCATCATGTCAAAGATTTATTCCATCATGCATGTTGTTTGAGCTAATATGGTGATGTAGTGTTCAAGATCAATCAAGCATATCAAAGGCATTGTTTCACACCAAGTTTCATGATCAAGATCTACATCCATGGAGGCCACTTCATGCTAGTTTGCAGATTTATCCAAGGTTTAAATAAGGTGTGGTGAGTTGTGACATTATTGTTCATTCATCATCCCTTCTTTCATGTTTCATTTCATTTCAAGGTTTAATTACCAAAAATGGTATTTGACCAACGAAAACCCTTATTCCCTAACAAAACAACATTTTTCTCTCTTTGATGTGTGATTGTAGATTTTAGGTTGAAGATCAATTGGAGAGAAAATTTGAAGAAAGTTGCAAAGTTTTCAAAGTTGCAAGAATTTTTTTCAAATCACAAAAACTGATCTACATGATTTATTTTTGGCTTTTCGACAGTGAACTGGAATCTGGGAGTGTAGACATGGCAAAAGAGAACCCATAAACTAATTTTCTAGAACCCTAGCCAAGACCCATTTTCCATAGGGCGAATGAGTCCTCAATGACGTCTAAAAAAGAATCTTTGGTGATAGGTGCACAAAATTTTACCCTTTCCAGATTTTCCTTTTGATTGTTAGTTGGGTTAGATTTTATTACTGTTCCTCATTTGCTCTTTGTAACACATATTTTGAATGAAACTAGAGAAATAGGTGCATCATACTTGTTTCATTTTGGTGAACATATTTTTCTTTATTTCATGATAAGGTAGGGAGTATCCTTGTAATATTATCCCATGGAATTGGCCAAGCAAGATTGAGTAAAAATCTTGTATGTAAGGCGAGTATACCTGATTAATAATATTCAATGACTTCTAGAGTGTAACATGTCCTTTATGATCATTTGAGCCTATAGAAGTGATTCAAATATACCATATAATTAACAACTTAATTCATTTTAGTTAACCAGTGAAAGGTAAATTATCACTTAATTAAAAGATCACCACCTTTCATATCCTCAAGTCACTTTGGACCTTGAAAAATGTCAAGATCCACAACCTTACTACTCTCTATAACTCAATCCTAGGTTACTTTTGAGTATGGAATGGAAAGTAATGCACATAAGTGACACAAAATTTTGAACATGATCTCAAAATACTCACATAAAAAAATCATTAAGGAGACTCGATTTACCCCATTCTAAATCAATCAAATTCATTTTCGATTCAAAATTTTTAAATTTATTTTTATCAAGGAAAAATCATAAAACATCTCAAGACTCCATTGATGAATTCTTGATTTTCTATGTTTTTTGTTAATAGAAATTTTAAAAATAAAAACATGCTCGTTTTATTATATGATGAACAACAACCCTTATATGAAGTCAAATTCACATTTCCTAAGTTTTAGTTTTTTGCCATAGTAAGGATACAAAATGAACATTTTAATTTAAAAAATAAAAAAAATTATCCACTACATTTGCATAAAACATTCTACAGTGGGATCCATGTGTTACTTTAAGGATAAGCATAACATTTATAAACCAAAGGAATACAAAAAAAATAAATAAGAGGGTTACCTCAAGTTTGACATTGACAAAATTCTCAAAAAAAATCAATTCAATCAAATTTGACAAAGTCAATCTACACACAATGCAAACATGCCTTGATGTTCTCCCTTCAATCCCAATTCCAAGATCACACAATCCAAAACAAAAGAAATCACACCAATTTTTAAATTTTAAAGGAAGAGGGTTTGAAAGAAAGTTCCTTCCAAAGATGCAATAATCCCAAGTCTTTTCTTTTATGCCCTTTTTATTTTTTTTATTTTATATTTTTACTTTATTTATATTTTCCTATCCATTTTCCCAAGAATTCATTTTATGAGAAATCAAAATACTTAAGTAATTTCCTTCTTGCAAGAATTAAATGAAACAATTTAAATCAATTTAATGAAACATTTTCCAAGTCACAATTAACTAGTTGCAACCAATTTAAATATAATTCCCAATGCAATTAACTTAGTATTATTTTTTGTTTTCTCGATTTTCAATTTCATGAAATAATTCCAATCAATTAGAATGCAATGATTAATCCATGAAAACATAAGTTGTGTACAAATAAAAACTAAGCCACTCAATTAAAATCACATAATTACAAATTGTGAATGGTGATCCTATACCTGCATAAACACAATCAAACAACACATCATTAGCCTATTATGCAAGTTAAATCAACATTTCCCATAGAATTCATTTGAAATGCACAAAACAAGAAATGGAATGATGAACACAAATAAAAGCTTTCAAATCTTATCTAATGAAAACAAACTCTCAATCCCATGGGGGAATTGGTGCCATTTTGATGTGGAAAATGGCCCTTTCCCAATCCCTCGTAAGCTTCAATGATGATTTGATGAAGATTTGATGCTTCTTTGGTGAAATTCCTGCATAACCTAGCTATGAAAATGTGAAAATGGATGAAGAATGGATGAGCAAATTCAAAATCTCAAGATAATGACTTTGTATGAAGTTGTGGATCCAAAATCCAAACGAGAGACTCTTATTTATAGATGTGAAAGATGGAGGATGAGGCAAAATGGATGAATGTGGGACAAAAGACCAACCAATAGCATGAAGCCACTTGTCAACATGTGAGTGGACAAAGGTGGAGCACATTTTGGTGAATGTGCAATTAAATGCAATTAGGTGGAATTTCAAAATGGATGAAATGACAAGTTGGAGGAAGAAGAAAATGAAGTTAATGCCACTTGGCTCAAAGAAAAAGGACATGTAAGAAGCTTAAATGCCTTGTTGGATGTACAAACCCTTTTGGAGGGATTTTTCAAACTTGGAGAATATTCCCTTTTGATGCCTTTTTGAAAGTAAATAGATGATTTAATAAATCAATTAAATGATTTTCATGAGCAAGTTGTAAAAGCTAGAGGATTTGGTGATTAAGATTAGCATTAATCAATATTTGATTAATTAAGAGGGAGATTAGTTGATTTGACCATTTTGACTTAGATTTTTTGGATTAATTTAAATCAAAATGAGAGGAATATGATTTAGACTTAATTAAATAAAGATTTTGATTTATTTAATTAAAGAGGGATGATGTTAGATTAAATCAAATAAAGATTAATTTATTTAATTTAATAGAATGACTTTAGAGATTTAATTAAATAAAATGGATTATTTAATTAAATAGAGAATATAGAAGCTAATTAAATAAAATGAATTATTTAATTAAATAGAGACTATAGAAGCTAATTAAATAAAATGAATTATTTAATTAAAGAGAGACTATAGAAGCTAATTAAATAAAATGAATTATTTAATTAAAGAGAGAATATAGAAGCTAATTAAATAAAATTATTTATTTAATTAATCGGAATGGTGATCCTAGACCTACACAAACACAAGGAACAAACACATTATTAGTTCAATATGCAAGTTAGAAACAACATTCTCCATGAAATTCATTTGAAATGCAAAGAAACGAGAAATAACATGAAGAACACAAATAAAAGCTATGAGATCCTATTTGATGCAAACAGACTCTCAATCCCATGGAGGAATTGGTACTATTTTGATGTGGAAAATAGCCCTTTCCCAATTCCTTGCAAGCTTGATGATGATTTGTTGATGATTGATGCTCCTTGATGAGATTTCTCCATAACCTAGCTTATGGAATGATGAAAACTTGATGAACAATGGATGAACTTGTGCATCATGATCTTACATGGATTGTGTAGAAGATTGTGGAGGATTGATACAATAGTGGAGACCTTTATTTATAAGAAAGAATGATGGAGGATTGAAGAATATGATGAATGTGGGATTAAAGATAAAACCAATAACAAAATCCCACTTGTCAACATGCTATTGGAAAGGGGTGGAGCACATTTTGGTCAATGTGCATGATAAATGCTATTAGATTCAAATTTGAAATTTGAAAGTGACATGTTGGAGGGAGAAGAAAATGGAGTTAATGCCACTTGGCTCAAAGCAAAGGACATGTAAGAGGCTTTTAATGCCTTGTTGGAGAGGACAAGTCCTTTTGGAGGGACTTTTTGAATTTGAGGAATATTCCATCATTTATGCCTTTTTGAATGAAAATGGAGGATTTAATAAATCAAATAAATTAATTTATTGTGCAAGTTGCAAAATCTAGAGGATTTGAGTGATTAAGATTAGGATTAATTAGAATTTGATTAATTTAGATAGAATTTAGCTGATTTGACAATTTGATTTAGATTATAGGATTTAAATAAATCAAAATGAAAGGAATAATGATTTTGGACTTAATTAAATAAAGTTTGATTTATTTAATTAAAGAGGATGATGTTAGTTTTAAATCAAATAAAGATAAATTTATTTAATTTAAATGAGATGACTTTAGAAATTAATTAAATAAAATGAATTATTTAATTAAAATAGGGACTATAAGATTAATTAAACAAAGTGATTTATTTAATTAATAGGAGATGATGACTTAATCAAATAAAATTGATTTATTTAATTAAGAGATGAAATGTGATGAATTTCATTAAATAAAGATTATTTAATTAAATGACTAGCAAATGGAGATGATTCAAGACGAAATGGTGTTAGTAAATCAAGATTAGGTGTATAGGATCAATCAATATATTTTATGTGTCTACATTTTGCCCCTCTTTGAAGTAATGTACCCGTTGCATTGGTTTAAAGAATAACCTTGCCGAGATCAAAATTCAAAAAATTTATGATTTTTTTAGATGCCCCACTGTTGCCCCAGCGAAAGAATTATGCTGGTATACTGCCCCCTCTTGAGATTAGACGAAATTTGGATTTTTGGGTGATTTCTCGAAAAAAAAGACAAGATCAACTCAGCTCAGAGAGGACTAGGAAGCTCAAATATTTCATGTAGACAATTCTAATGATATATAGACAGTCATTAACCATGAGCCTGGAAATGCTATTATTTAAAATGCTACAAGTCCAATTCTTGGATAGAAATGTTAGTAAATATAGAAGAACAAGAAGAAAAATATGGATAAAAAAAGGATCCAACAAGTCCACGAGTCATCAAGACTTTATTAGATATGATGATGGATGATAATGATGATGTTTTTCTTATTAGGAATTAGGATTTTAAAAGGGTTACTTACCTTATGTTTGATTACACACATAGGCATGATGCATTGAGGTATAAAGAACCAGGATGGCGTTGCACCTAGTGTGATGGACTTTGACTCAACAAATAGAGAGGAGTATTTTTGTTCACACCTGACATACAAAAACCTTACTAGGATGTACTTCAGATATTTCAAACATCTCGGACCAAAACACGGAAAGGAAAATCCTAACAATGTAATAGTCAACAAGCTATCCAAAACACCTTCCATCCATACCTAATAAAGCAAGTATTCACCAAGGTTATATTACAAGAACATCCAACGAGCACAACAGACAAAAGATAATGATCGTTGCCCCATTCCTTTCTCTCTAAATAATTTGATTAGACATCATAGAAGTGATTGAGAATGAGTGCAATAAGATAAATCAAAGAAAAGAAGATCAAGTAAAGCAAACAAATGCCGTGTTCTTCATACCACTGCTTGAGAGGAATGTGTTTTAGGGATAAAATGAAGTGTTTGCCAAGAATGAAAAATACCCATTATGGAAAGGATGAATCCCTAGGACATGTTATTGAATAGGTAGCAAGTTGATAGGTTGTTTGACTATTGATATAAGGTGATTCATGTTTAATTTCTGAATGATAAGTTGTTTGCATTTAAAATTGTCCATTTCAATTTGATTTTCATGGCTTTACTTTGTTGATTGTTTGGCATGATTTGTTTTACATTTGTTTGCCAAAGGAGTAGAAATTGTGACAATTTGTTTATTATGGATGAGATTATTGCAGGTGAAAGCGAAACAGGATGGATGGATTTTTCAAATATTTAGATGTTTTTGAAATATTTTGAGCCTGTTTGTTTTTGGATTTTTTCCAAGATTTTGCAAATGTTTTGATTTTTAAATTTTCTAATGTTTTTGGGTTTTGTGCTTTTATGAATGTTTTTTGTGGATTTTGTTTTTGGATGTTTTTGTGTTTTGTGTCTTTCGAGGTGATCAAAGATTAGCCTTACCCTCACGATTCTTCGAGAGAGCAGAATATAGTTCTGAATACCATGTTTTGGCGTTTTCTATTTTTATGAATGTTTTGGATTTTTGATATACAGATTTGGATGTTTTTGGGTTTATGATTTTATGATTGTTTTTGGATTTTATGATTTTATGGAATTTGAATACAGAATATGTGACGATATTAGTTGCTCTGTTTTAGGGATTTTGTTGAAAACCAAGCTAAAGTTGATTGATCGAATTGATGGATTGATGATGATAACATTGTTGAGGATACACAATAATGCAAAATAGTGTTAAGCAACACAAGGATTGAGATGGATATCCCCAAATGATGAGGATTGATGATGATAACATTGTTGAGGATACACAACAATATAAGGATAGTCATTAAACAACCTGAAAGTTAGGAAAAAGGATATCTACAGAGATGATGATGGATTAGTGATGGGATTTGATTGATTAGGATTTTTAGGCTTTATTTGGAACAAATTTGTTTGAATGATTTGATATGATGTTATGATGTAAAAGAATGAATCTGACTTGTCTTTAGTTACACTGTTTGAATTGATGTTGATGAAAGATAAAGCTTGATAAGGAACATCTTCTTGTCAAAATATTCCATGGGCTAGTGATTTGGATTTTGGCTCACAAATGTTTTGATCAATTTGATTTTATGTTTGCCAATGTTCGGATCACCACATAAGTTGGAGGATATAGATCAAGATTTATTCCCGAAGCAAGATGTAAATATCTGCCCCTAGTGTCTAGCAATGTTTGGAATGACATGGATGGATGCTTGGATAGATGTATGGATGGATGGATATGGTAAGCACACAAAGGATGCCAAAGATTGTCTTGTGATAAGATAACAGGTTTGGATAGAGGATGGCCATTTGGATAGCGCTTCATGGCTTATCTAGTAGGATAGGATAAATGACAATGACTCATGGCAAAATGTCTACCATAAGAAAATGCAAAGTGTGCACCAAACTTTGTCAAGATCAAGATAATGTGGAAGATGGATGCAGATGGATCAAAATGGATTGGATCAATGGTTTATGGATGAATGGATTTATTATGGATGTAAGATGGATGGAATGTTGGATTTATTACTACACTGGATGGGATGAGATGTCCACCCAAACTAGTGCATGCAAATATAGATTCTACATGGCCTTTGTTTGCGGAGTTTCATCATAATTACTGTCCAAAAGCTTCATCATAGTGGTTTTCACTAGAGGATAGTTTTTCTTTACTATTTCAATCCCTTTTTCTAATTTTGTTGTTGGATTTTTTATAGTTTTATTTTTATTTTTAAAGAATTTTAAGCTCATCTTTGAACCACATAGAGTGAGGCATGAATTTAGATGTCATAAACCGATATCCACTTGAAAGCTCCTTTTCAAGATACATACACTTGCATGCAATTTTTGAAAGAGATTTTGATGCATTTCTTGTCTAGGAGTTAACTTTGTCTTTTGTGCACACACACATCACTTGATAAGTGCCTTCTGAAATCCTTATGATGAAGAGGTGTTTGCCAATACATGGTCACTGTGAGTTGGATATCATGCCATGGAGGCGTGGATGGAGTGTGTTTAGGAATAAAAGATGGATTGGTTGATAGTTTGGAACATTTGACTCTCCAAACTTGGGAAGATGAGCAATAATGGGTGGATACTGAAAGTGTGGGTGGAATTAGGACCAACTGCTTGACATACTTTGTATGTTGCTTGAGAAGCTTGCTTTTTCCTTTGTGGACATCTTTGATGGATACTTTTCCCTTTTTTATTTTTCCCCATAGTTTCCTTGACTAATGGAGTTTGATAGGGATAATCTTTCTTTGTATTTTTTGGTATCCATGTGTATTTGATTTGTCCATTATGCTTCTTAGCTTCTTTTGCTTTGATAACGTTCTTCTTGCTTTGATTCACATCCTTCTTTCGATGTTGGTCCCAATTCGTGGATGGGGTGATGGGTGGATGAAGATTCGTGACGTGGCTGGTTGTTGTATTGGCATCGGTTTCATCATAGTGATTCTTTGTGCTCCCTATGTTGATGCTTGCACTAGATAAAGTTGCCCCGAGTATTATAGAGGTATCACTGATATGCTTAGATCCCTTAATTTTTGAATAACCAATACCTTGATGCTTAGGATTGCCAATAATCTGCACTAGTTCTAAGATACCCTGTTCATGTAGGCCTAATCCTCTGCCTTGATAATTCATCTATTGAAACATTTTATTTGCAATAGGATATGATTTACCTTGGACACAAAGTGCTAATCCTTCTCTCCTCTATCGTGGATCTTCAAAGGTGATAGATTCTTCATTGATAAGATAGCTTGCCCTAAAAAAATTAAGTTATCCCAGTTTATAAGTGATAGGACCCTCCATAAGTGGGATAACTTCATGATTGATATCTTTGGCTTGATCTTGTGAAGTATCAGATTTTAATGCTCCTCCCAAAGGTGTTGATGATTCACTGTCCATGTAAAAGTCTTCCTCATGATTCATTTTTAATATGCCTTCACAGGATGTTTCTGATTCACAACTTCTGTAGAAGCCTTCTTCATGACCCATTTCTGACATGTCTCTATATTTTCTATATCTCAATCCTATGTATAAATGTTAAGAGTAGGAGACTCTTGTTCCTTGGTAATGATATCAAGAGTATGAGAATCTTGTTTTGAATGAAGATCGTCTATATGTTCATTAGGAGTAAGCATCTCGTGGGTAAATGGAGGAATATGTGTTATATGGATATGATCATCATTTGCAACATCTTGTATGGATAGGAGAGTGTCCATTAGACCATTGTAGTATCTTGGAGATACAAGCTCTTGATCTTGATTAATTTTGGAATTTCTTTTGACATGCTTTGGATCAAGTTCTTAACATGGATCAGTTTCAAAGGATGGATTGCTTATAAAGGGTTCTTGGATATCTTCATTAGGCATGGGAAGTGGCTCAATATCCTCTTGATATTTGAGTGGTCTTGGATCAAGTGTTGAGTTGAGGATTCCTTCAGTATCTGTAACCATGAGGTCAAAGGATGTCAATATGTCTTGGAAAGGACCATTGCTAGACTTTGGTGAAAGATGTTGATCATGCTTTGGGGTAAAATCTTGAGATATGTCCTCTAACTCATTAGGTGATGCAAAGACCTTTTCAACATGATCATTGGTCAATGGATTGTGGATTATGTCAATAGGATCAAATAATTCTAACATTCCTTGAAATAGATCATTGCCAAATATTGTTGAGGGATTTTGATCATGACGAAAAAGTGACTCTTGATGCATGTTGATTTGATCATCGGATGAGGTAGAAACATCTTCAAGGTGCTCATTGATGGATAGATCTTGATCATTGTTTTCAACAATTGTGGTGGAGGGATTGTCAATGCTATCGCTAGTTGTTGAATCCTAATCATTGTCCCCAATAGTTATTATTTTTTTATCAATTGGGTCTTGGATGAGATTTTTGAGTCGAATGCAATTTGATGTTGTGTGTCCCTTTATTTTGTGAAAATCACAAAGGTGCTTCTCATTATACCCTGGTGGTTTAACTTGAGGCCCTTGATAATTTTCATAAAAGGGGATTTTGATGAGATTTTCTTGTACCAACTGTTGCATGACCGATTCGATTGGTTTCCCAAGTGGTGTGTATTTTTGTTTGTTACCTTGTGATATTTGTGCTTTAAATTGACCTTGTGATGATTGATTTTGGAGATGTGGTGATTGATCTTTGAGACGTGGTGATTGGGTTTGTTATGTTGATCTTGATATCCAACCTCTTGACATTGGAGATATTGTTCTTGATGTGGTTATGGACACAACTCAATGCTTCCATGGCATGGTTTAACCAATGGAAGAGTGTATTGATTTTGGGGTGGAGATGTCTCTTGGTGCAATGAATCAACTATTTTGGTAAGTGTAGTAATTTGATCTCACAAAATTTGATATTGACACCCTTGATATAGTTGATTTGGTTTTGTTCAAGCAGATTTGGAATGCATACTTGTGGTGTTTGCATGGGATCATGGACAAACTAATTTTGGACAACGTTCTGATTTGGGATGATGTTTAGATTTGGCATGATAGGTTGAAATTGAACATTGTTGTGGTTGGGAATCACCTTGCCTTGAATTAGGTAACTTTGATTTTGCATGGTGTTACCTTGACTTGGATCAATACATGGAGTCGTTAACATATTGTTTGGACTTTGAACAACATTTGTATGTTTCAAAAACATATCTATCCCAAAGTTTACCAAGTGTGGATTCAAAATGTTCATGTTTGGTAAAGTTGTACTTGGTATATTCACATTTGGCATGTATGGATTTGGTGGGATAATGTTGTTTTGTTGTAGACTCATGCATTGATTGTTTGGTTGATAGATTTGTAGGTTTGGACTTTGATTTAAATCTACCATAGGGAAAGGTGTTCCAAAATTTAGATTGGGCATACTCACATTTGTTGCACCATTGAGGTTTGTAGGAGATAATGATCCCATGTATGGATTATATAAATGTGAGTTTTGATAAACAATTGTTAAAGCATTGTAAGGCTTTGATAGTTTGGTTGATTTAGACCATACACTCATGATGTATGAATCTAAGTTTATATTCCATAGTTTCTTTGTGTTTTGACCACATTGACCTCTAAGGGATTTAGGACCAATAATGATAGATGAAGGATGAAAAGGGTGAATGATATGGGTGTTGAAATTTTTAGGAGGAACTTTGGATCCAATACTAGACTTTAGGACTTTTTTGATTTTTTATTTTTGATCTGATTTAGTTTGATTTGGATTTGATTTAGGATTTGATAATGAACTCATAAACTCCAAAGAGGATTAAGATGTTGTCTTGGAATAAACTTGTCCACAAGGTGATAATTTAATAAGTATGGAAAGGATTCATCTACACACCTAGTTAAACAAGATGATTTTGATTTTTTTTGAAGGATTTTCCAAAAGTCTAGTATGAATGATTTTTCCAATGGTTCAAAAGTTGTTTGTGAGATAGGATTTGAATGATGTTTGAGATGGATGAAAATTTGGTTGTTTTGATCTTAAATGAACCTAAGAGGGACTTGTTTACAAGACCAAGGTTTTGAAGAACATGTTTTTCCCTAAGAGTACTTCAAACCAAAAGATCAATGTTTTCTCAAAAGACCATAAGACAAAAGATAAACAAGCACATGTGTAGGGTTCAATTGATTTTATTTTGGTTAATGATTTGATTTTTTACCACATCCACTTCTTGATTAGCTTTTCAAACAAAATGTCAAATGTCCTAATTTCTTTTTCATCCCACAAGGTCCATTATGCGAAAATCAAGAGAATCAAGGCAATAGTTCCCTAATGTTGACTTTAGTGAGAGCAAATTGAGATATAAATTCAAATACTTAGAAGCCTCTAAGGATAGAATCCCCAGGGCAAGCAATAGCACTTGAATTTTGTCAAAGGTATTTGCTCCTCTAAAGGGTTTGAAATTTGATGTTCATGTTGAATGTTTGTTTTCCAATGTTTTAGATCCAAGCCAAGCGTTTTGATTCCAAAATGATGCACAACCCTAGGATAGAATGAGACAATATTTGTTGAGTTCCCACTTGGATAAATCTAGCTATGCCTACTCTTAGTGGATGATTAGATGCTTGACCACATAGACTCCCCTTATAGTGCACTCGCTTCTTGGGTCAACCAAGCATCAGTACCCATGAAACTCCCATGGAATAATTCTCATCTCTACTAAGAGTCGTAAAAATGTGGGATGGCTTCAGAATGACCGTTCTTGTACCAACAAATAGATTAAGAATTTGGGCCTTCTAAATAAGAGGTTTGAGTATAGGCTTCCATTTGTGGGGGATCATCCATATGAAAAGAGACCATTTCTTCCCTTCTTGTCAGAATAATCCTTGTGATACTTGAACTTTCCCCAAGTACCCACCCTTATATACCGGTTGGAAGTTGCTTGGCTTTAGTGTGTTCCCGGTTGGGTCATTCCCTTGGATGATTACTTTTTCCCACAAGGCAGGCCCTCTAAAGATAAAAAAAAGTGATCAAGCACATTCGTAGTTCGATCAATATTTGTTGAGAAATAAAGAGAGAACATGTGCAATATACTTCACTCACACTCACAAGATTTTGTTCAATTTTAAGAATCCAAATTGAAGTGTGGAGGCAATCACTTATACAACTTAATATCACAAAAATCCTTTTGATTCTCAAGATCGTCATGAGGCACGAGAGAAGCGCATACGTCTTTTGTATGATATTACTTTGGATAAGAGATTACAAAACATAGAGGCACATATTCATTTTAACCCTTCAAAGCAAGAATTGGATTCTTTTTAAGCACCAAAAGGAAATGTGAGATTTTCTTGTTCAATTGTTAAGCCTTAAACAAAATCTTGTAAGTTGTCTAAGGTTCTTTTAATCCCTTTTGTCTTGTTCTTTTTAAGCCCAAACGAAAATTAGTGAGTCGTAAAAAGCATGAAGATGACAAAGTCCTTAGAAAAGGAATTACAATTCCTCCCAAAGTGTTTAAAAACACTTGATATAATGAGATGATGATGCCATGGAGAAGCATTTGTCTTTGTCTCCTCCCTTCACTTTTGATCAAGCCAACCTACAAAAACTGGTTAAAACTATAGAAACAGAGGTCCAAAAACCAATTAATAGTAAAAAGCAGCGAGAATGAAAAAACACATGTTAAAATTAATCTAAAAAGTGCCTTTTACCCAACTCCAGCGGTGCAGTTTGAAGAAGTCAGCGGCACTGTATAGCGCCACTGGGACTGATAGCGACACTCTGTGACAAAACCAGTGAGTGCGATTGTGGCACTGTATTGACTAAGTAGCACTGTTTGGAGTTTGGATGTTTGGTGACAGAAAAATGGTCAAGCGTCACAGTTTGAAATTCAAATTTTTGGGCGGGAAGAAGCCAGCTTTGCAATTTGGAGTTTGATAGCGGCACTATATGGCATCGCTGGACTAATAGCAGCACAGTTTCTCTGTCAGCGACGTTGTTTTCTTGTAGACACAAAAAGTTCAAAAAAACCAAAGAATTTTGAAGAAAAACGTGTTAAATTCTTCAAGTTTGCCCTCCTTCTAGTACCAAAATGTGAATGGTGATCCTAGACCTGCACAAACACAACGAATAAACACATTATTAGTTCAATATGCAAGTTAGAAACAACATTCCCCATGAAATTCATTTGAAATGCAAAGAACAAGAAATAACATGAAGAACACAAATAAAAGCTATGAGATCCTATTTGATGCAAACAGACTCTCAATCCCATGGAGGAATTGGTACTATTTTGATGTGGAAAATAGCTCTTTCCCAATTCCTTGCAAGCTTGATGATGATTTGTTGATGATTGATGCTCCTTGATGAGATTTCTCCATAACCTAGCTTATGGAATGATGAAAACTTGATGAACAATGGATGAACTTGTGCATCATGATCTTACATGGATTGTGTAGAAGATTGTAGAGGATTGATACAATAGAGGAGGCCTCTATTTATAAGAAAGAATGATGGAGGATTGAAGAATAGGATGAATGTGGGATTAAAGATCAACCAACAAAAAAATACCACTTGTCATCATGATATTAGAGAGGGATGGAGCACATTTTGGTCAATGTGCATGATAAATGCCTGTAGATTCAAATTTGAAATTTGAAAGTGACATATTGGGAGGAAAAGTAGATTGTGCCACTTTCTCAAAACCAGGGCTTTAATGTAAGAGAGCTTTGACAAATCAAATAGAATTGTGCAAGTTGCAAAATCTAGAAGTTGAGTGATTAAGATTAGGATTAATTAGAATTTGATTAATTTAGATAGAATTTAGCTAATTTGACAATTTGATTTAGATTATAGGATTTAAATAAATCAAAATGAGAGGAATAATGATTTTAGACTTAATTAAATAAAGTTTGATTTATTTAATTAAAGAGGATGATGTTAGTTTTAAATCAAATAAAGATAAATTTATTTAATTTAAATGAGATGACTTTAGAGATTAATTAAATAAAATGAATTATTTAATTATAAGAGGGACATAGGATTAATTAAACAAAGTGATTTATTTAATTAATAGGAGATGATGACTTAATCAGATAAAATTGATTTATTTAATTAAGAGATGAAATGTGATTAATTTAATTAAATAAAGATTATTTAATTAAATGACTAGCAAATGGAGATGATTCAAGATGAATTGGTGTTAGTAAATCAAGATTAGGTGTATATGATCAATTGATATATTTTATGTGTCTACACAAATAACCCACAACACAAATGGATTTTGAAATCACCACCAATTTGGATTCAAATGTACATAGGGTTACACATGACACATCTTGCACTCAATTTGAGTACAATAGGGGATTAAAAATGCGCAAGATCTAATGCAATATCTCTAAAATAATTACCATTAAGAAAATGATTTGAATCTATATACTTAAGTGGAGAAATAACCTTGTACCTACACACTCAAGTCTCATATCAAGTGCACTTGCAACATATATAATAGTAGAAGGAATGCATAATCACCCAATAGAGATACACCATAAAATAATCACATCCAAACTATCACACAATCATAATAATATTTATTCATGAATATGTATAAATATGCACACACACACACACACACACATATATATATCCTCAAAGATAAAGTAAAGTATAATTACTATCTAATCTAACAATAAAGGTATCACATGCATCTCACAATATATAATTTGATCTATATGTCAATATAAATAACATGCCAAGAACACCTCAATACAAAATAATAAAGTATAATGATCAGTAGGTCTAAATCTAGTATCACAAAATATCTAAGTACAAATGCTAGAGGCATTATAGTACCTCTTAATAAATTCTAATGTATTTATATATAAATCTTTTGCATATCATCTATACTCTTTGGTGTGTTATTGTTAGGTGTGTCTCAAGCTCTCATGTGTGGGGTTTTTGTACTCTACTATTTTTCTCTCATTAAAGAACGCTTTAGAGCAAATTGGGATAAAATTAATTTAGCAGCATGTGCATAATTGTTAGTCTGTGTTCGTTTCCCTTACATGGTGCATCCATATCAAGAAAATATCTCGTTCAAAATTCATTTTGATTTCTTCGTGTATTTTTATCTTGGCTCTTTAGTTTACGTGTGGGTGATTGGGAAGTGTCAAAGGAAACACAAATATACATGGTAGGAAGGAAAAATAATCTCACTATGGGGGAGTTGTTTCTATTGGAGTTGATGGTGAACCCCATAGTGTTACACTTCCTATGACATAACTATGTTTTGCTTTTACTTTTTACTTTTGAAGTAAATAGTAGATTCTTACGCATGACTCAATGATTTGATGTTAGGAAAAATCAATGTTTTCATGTGTTAGGTTTATTTGACTAAAATCGACATGTGTCTAAAAGTTGTCAAGATGTGATGATTTCATAAGGATTATGAAACGATTAATGATACATTAACCCCAAGTTGGTGTTGTACGTTGCATTCAGGAATCAGGTTTTCCACCCTCCGAGAAAGGGAGGGAGAGCATCATTGGAGAGAAGGATATAGATATAAGGTAAAGAACAAGTTGTCGCCATCTTAGGTCTAGTGTTGATGCAAAAATGGTCAAACCTACTTGAGTCGGGTGAGTGATACTCAACTCTCTTGGTCTAAGTTTATTGCTCGACTCGACAAGTTGTCAATGTTGTTTAATGTCTAGTGCATGTTGTTTAACATGTTTAAAATATTGTCGATAGTAATCATTTAGTCGACCTATGTGTTGAGATGATTCTCTTATGGGTTATTAACTCTCTTTTTATTAAATAAAACAAATGAATATATGAATATAGGTTACCTTGTCAATAAGGTAAGTATATATACTCGTACACATATAGATGGCTACATGGATGCATATGTGCATACAATGGAATAGATACTATCATCATACACCATTTACGTTCAAATATGTATGTATACATACATACATGCATAAGCTATTGCAATGAAAAATGACTCTTATTGGGATATTGCATAAGGACGTCGAGCATGATGATAATTTTGAAAGTGCATATTGAGGGGGTGACTTCACTTGAGTGATGACTAATAGAGAATGCCATCGACTTTGTATGGTAAAATTGATATTAATCTTGGAAGTTTTAATATATATATATATATATATATATATATATATAGATTATTCAAAATGGCTAATCTAGCCGTAGAGCTTATTGTTAAGCTCAACTCTTACGCGAGGAACACGTTTAGAAGTTGAAAGGATATCATCTTGTTTCTAATGCCAACTTGAGCCTTTAAAGACCATTACACACTAATTTATCATTGGAAATAGATTTTTCAAGCTTTTAAAATGATATAGTGGACATCATAACTAATGGGAGCTTGGAGCTCACCATAGTCTTGCAAGTGTCATTCTTGTGTGAGCTTTGATCGTGGTAGTTAGCCGAGTGGGAGAAACCACTCACGCCACCTTTGTAAAGGGAGGTAGATTCCTCGAAAATAGGCATACAAATTAAGATGGGGTAATAATCCCCAAGTCTTTTGGAAAGGACCATCATGTTAATTCTCGGCCTTTGTGGGAGAACGTCTCTCTTGGCCAGCGTATGGAATGAAACAGATTTAACCACCAACAAAATAGATGGAAACCGTTCTATTTTCTTGTGGGGAGCTTGAGAAGACTTACAGGTTGTTCATCTATAAGCTTTGGGAAGCATCGACATGGATTTTTAGAGTGCTCCACTAAGACCGAATCAATAGTTCAAAGATATGTATCTTGCCGCACAAGAACGTCATGTCCGGCGGTTGTGAAGATAATAATGTTTAGGAGTACACTCAAGTAAAGGCTGACACACAGTTGGAATAACGAATTCTTGCATAGACTATTTCAAAGGATACATCCATTCTTATCAGGGAAGAAAGGTGCTTAGGAGGGAAATTTAGTTATGGAAAAGGGAGGGAGAGATGAGATCTCGGGGGGAATTATTCTCCTATGCGAGGTGAGAAGACAAGTCGGGGAATGCTTACGAAAATGATATAGCGTTGGTGTGTGGGGTCCCAATGGGGAGGTATTCCACAGGGGGAGAAACCTTATAAAATAATGATGCTAAAAATAGAGAAAGGAGGAGGCGCAGTTGCTAATGTTCGTTGTTAGATCAAAGTCTTGATATCGCATGACGACATGACAGGAGGAGAAGGCTTTCACCATTGAGATAAGGGAGTGGAATATCATACATGCTTTTGGAAAGCAAAACGATGGGTAGAGAAGGTGAGATGTTGAAAGAGAAGGCCGCTTTTGGTTAAAATTTATGGATCGGTACGAGGTGAGCTCACTTTACTGTGAATAATGGTTATGGTATAAGCTTTGTTCGCTGCATATAAGCCTTGTTGTCCCATTTAAGAAATTTATTATCTGGTATCTATTTATAGACCATTGCTTGTTTTGAAATGGGCCAACATACTTGAATGTTTTATTGTGACTGTGTCTAGCCGATAGGCTTTGAAAATAAATATAAGTTTCCTTGGCCGAAGACTTATTCAGCCTTGCACATTTTGAGCCAAAATTTTATTTGTCTCTGTATCATATAAGGTTAAGGTGATGATGTGGCATGATAGCGTAAGATTATTTAAGATACTAGGATAAATTATTTATGGGCTTCATCTTGACAATCTAGTTTGAGATTGAGTTATTGCTCTAATTATATTTTGAGATTATTGGGGAGGATGCCTAAATTATAGGAAGGGATAGATTCCCATCGAAGAGCTAACGTTATTATGGGAATGATCCTAAGCCAAACCTTTGGTATTAGGTGCTTTTAAGAAAGAGAAACTAGTTGACCTTATGATAAGCAGCTTTCTTCTTGTGTTAAACCCTCTCAAGGATGGGTATACTAGGAGTCATACCCAAATGCTCTTTTATTTCTAGAATGAGACTTTTTAATCAGCTCAATAGTATAGACATAGCATGAGATTGAAAGTATGGACCTTATTATATATGAATGATTGAACTTATTAGAACTATGTGTATAAAGGAATTCCATTATTCCAATACTTGGTATCAATGTCGTAACCAACTTCGAGAAGGGGATGTTGGGAGACAGGAACTCAACCTACATGTCTGTTGTACTTGACATTGTTGTTATAAGTATATGCGACATACTTATATAAAGAATGATAATCATATGAGTTTATACCCTATCCTTATTCGAAGGAGAATAAAATTGAGTAGACAAGGAAGTTGGAAGCAATTTCTTATCTCTTACGAATCTAACCTATTATGGTTGAAGGATTGAACTTAGTCGAAGTACAAACTATAGGAGAAGTAACGACACTGATTAAGATATATATATATATACATATCAATGAGAATATTCCTTGAATGCCATGTTTATTCATGTTATATGAAATGTGAATTTGAGAAGTATGAAATGCGTCTGGGTAGGGCCCAGAAGTAATTAACTCTTATGAGCGACAATTAATGCTATTATCTTTGGAGAGAAAAAGGATGTTTGATATTTCCATGTATTTGAGTTAGAAGCTAAAGCTAGTATTAGAAACAAGGAGGATATAGGAAATATGTAATGCTTATGTCCGAATCACTGACATTTAGCCATATATATATGATGTGATTGACAGCCGAGTCAGAAACTAGAACAAAAGAGAAAGAATCTTTTTAATACCGCTTAAAGGAATTACACAATAATGTCAAAACTGATTTATCTTATCCGAATGTTTGGGTAATTGGGAAAATGGGAGAAGCAAAATGTAACCACTAGATGTTACAAAGGGACTTTTGGGACTAGAACCACAGGTGCACATTGAATGGGCCTCTGGATGAGTTAGAATCCCAGTGTTGATGGCTGGAATGGATTTCCATGGAGACTGGGTTTGCCATTTGAAATTTTTAATGAAATACAAATGGCTTTTTGGGAGGCAGGGTTCCAGAACAAGTGAGGTAGGTGACCAGTGGCATTAAATCTAAACAACAGTCGTCGTGGCAACTGAAGACAAGTTGCCATTCAGTGGTGCGATTTTTGCTCCCCAGGTGAGAGATGGGAGAAACACAGCCAGTTCCTTATATCTACACCACTCTTGAGAAGGAGCGGGTCACTTCAGTGAGTTGGAAACCCACTGCTTGAGGGGCCGCAGAGTCCGTGGTTGGAGGAAAAGCACTCGGATGATGCTCTCCCTCTGTAGCAGTAGATTCTCTGAGGCTTGCGAAGATAGAGATCAACATTCCAGATGCAGTGAACTCCATGTTCTGGCTACGACAGTCAAAACCTATGAGGTAAAACTAATCTTTATGCTAAGTGTATCTTATGTGAATAAATGAATATTGTAAGGAATTATCTTGATTCTAGTTATGATTACATGTGAATTCAAGTTTGAATTTATCTAGAAAAGTTGTACTGTTGTACTTTATTTTTGTGCTTATATAAATGTTTTTAAAAAAAAAAAAATTCTCTCTCATGTTTACTAAGTTTATTTACCTTCTAGTAAATTCTTGAGATTACTTGAGTATTAAGTGGATGGATGTTACATGTCACCCTTGTATGCATTCAAACATGGGTATCATGTCACCGTTATCATTGAACAGGGTCTGCTCTTTACCAAAAGACAGCCTACATACATTGCAAGGCTTAGAAACATTCGACATAGCCCCCCACTTTGTTGTTATCATCCCATTCAATAACATGGTTTGGATAAAATACAAGAAAATTGTAGTATTCAAAGGGGTCTCTTATCCTCCTGGATCGTAGTTGATCCTATACAAAGAATAATGGCAACATTTACACTATCATCGAATTTAATTCCAATAGCCATACTAGTTAAACATTTTAAAAGCAAAAAGAGTTAAAGACCAGGCTCTTGAAGCTCTTCAAGCCTCGGCCAGCTACTAAGGTGGGAACAAAACTTAAGAAAATAAAACACAAGGTTATAAACCCTCTTTCATGGGATCATTGAGCGATCCATAACAATGTTTATTCAATATACCATGGAACGGAATAGAGATTCTGATGGCCATCATATGGCTTGCACATGAGTGCAATCTTAAAGTAAGCAGCTCGAACTTAACATTCTAAGGCTCGGCTTAGCTCAGAGAGCTAGCCACATGGCTTCTAAATAAAAGAACTCATACTTTATAATGCAAGCCGAGCGACCCACAATGGTCAACGCCATGCCATTCACCCCAAGGCCATGGCTTTTATCTAAATGCACTGACTATTGTATGATAAACAAATCGACATACAAAATGAAAGGATATCATTCGATAATAAGGAAGGAAAGATAAAAAAATCAAGTTTGTATTCTTTGCAAGGTTCAAATTACCTCAAATATTGCAATCAAATAAGTTATCTCTGGATTTTTCCATGAGCTTCTCTGCTTTTTCCTTCCCACCAACCCACTTCTTCCTGTGCTTTTTTTCCCACATTGCTTGTGTGTTCAAAATGGAAACAACAATCTATCTTAAATTTGCATGTCTCTAGCAGAGGCGTTATGGTCTTGCTGCTAACCACTACACATTTGAATATTGCTATTAATTTTATGGAAGTCCATACTGCCATAATATTATTTGATTTAATTAATAGTCCGATATTAGAATTCTATCGGTTATCGAGTTGAATTCAACACATATAAATTTAAATATGCATTCGAATATATATATATATGTTTATTTAAATGGTTCCATTCTTATTTACCATACTTTCTACTATTGCATATACACACATATCTATACATGTATATATACATATGTATGTATTTAAATCTTATTTACATACATGTATATATATATATATATATATATGTATATATATTTACATGTATATATACTTTCATGTATAATTGTTTGTTATGGCTTACAAATTCCATACACTATTACTTACAATAGGGAACTTAAATTCAAATTTGAGCACATATATGTGTGTGTGTGTGCTCAAATATATATATAAAGGAAGTTTATTTCGTTTCTTCAAACACAGTTTAAATAGACAAATTTTTATATCTAAAAGCCATATATTTTCAAACACTGAAATAGTTCAAATCAAGAGATTTTGCTCTATGATATATGAAATTTGATTCAAATGCAAGTCATCATGCCTTTTGTGGTGTGTGCACCCAGATTCCAACTAGCTTACCATTTGATCCGGCTAAACAATTCTACTTCAGTTGTGTTCTTGTCCTTCAACCTATCACCCTACAACTAGACACACTTGCACTTGCAAATTGATCAGTAATGTTCAACTCTTGATGAAATATAAAAATAATTTTCACAAATTCACAAAGTCAATTATCAGTCAACTCCTTATATTCAATTTTTGAATATTCCATAATCTCCATTTAATATTTAATTGAATCTCATTAAAAATTCAATTTTCCATATTTAAATAAATATGAAATAAAATTGGGTTATGACATCCTTCCCCTCTTGGAAGAGACATTGTCTCGATGTCTAAAAAGTCAAATAAAAGAACATATCAAATTTTGAACATTTATGTCTATTTCAACATCTCATCAAAATATATGTCTATTTCAACATCACATGAAATATATGTCTATTTCAACATCATTTCAAATATATGTCTATTTCAAAATCACATGAAATATATGTCTATCTCAACATCATTTCAAATATATGTCTATTTCAACATCACATGAATTATATGTCTATTTCAACATCAGAATTTTAAAGCATGAAATATCATAGTATCTCAAACCAAAAATATCAAACAAAATTATTGAATTTCTCTTTCAAGAAAGCAAATGTGGAAAGGAGCATTCTATTTCTTCTGCATCCTCCCAAGTAGCACTATCCTCTAAGTACCGATCCCATTAGACCTTAAACTGAGAAATATCTCTGCTTTGCAACTTAAGTTGCATCTATCTAGGATTCTAATGGGCTTCACTAGCACCACTCCTAGATCCTATACCTGCAAGGATTGCCAATCAAGCACATGAGTCACATTAAGATGATATGGCTTAAGCAAGAAAACATGAAACATATTATGAAGTCAAACCAAATCAGGTGGTAGAGCTAGTCTATAAGCAACTGGGTTAATCACTTCCAAGACTTCAAATGATCCCACATATCTCAGGGCATACTTGGAAGACTTTTCAAAAGCAATAGAACTCTTATGAGGTTTAACTCTCAAAAAAATTGTCCCCTATTGCAAACTATCTAAGAGTTCGTTTCTTGTCATCATAACTCTTCTGTCAGTTTGTCGCATCTTTCAATTTGCTCTTAATGACCCTCATTTGTTCTTCCATTTCCTTAAGCATTTCAGGTCCTTCTATGATCATGTCCTCCAATTTATCCCAACTGATGGGGGTACAACACTTCCACCCAGACAAGGCCTCAAATGGTGTCATGCCTAAGGATGTACTACCAAAGGAAAATATTCTTCCCACTTATACTGTTGGTCCATACAATACATTCAGAGGAGATCTTCGACTACCTAATTCACCCTCTTTGTCTCCCCATTAGTCTGAGGATGATAAGCCGAGATGAAATTCAGTTTAGTCCCCAATGTTGCATTCAAGGTCATCCAAAACCTTGAGGTCATCCATGTGTCCCTATTATAAATGATAGTCTCTGGAACTTCATGCAAATGGAAGATCTCCTAGATAAATTTCTTACCTAGGGTCAACAATCCATCCTTCTTAGTCAACTTATCAGTCACAACCAAGATGACATCATGCTTATTCTTGCTCAATGACAACCCCTATACAAAATCCATATTGATCACCTTCCATTTATACTTAGGTATGTCATGAGGATACAATAACCTGGCTAGATGTGCATGCTTAGCCTTGACTCATTGGCACTCCAAGCATCTACCTCCATACTCCACTACATCCTTCTTGAGTTTAGGGCAAAAATACAGAGTCTTCAACTTCGCAATCATCTTGGATACTTCCGGGTGTCCTGAATAAGGTGCATTGTGAACTTCTTCTAAAACCAACTTTCTCAGCTCTCCAGAGTCAAGAATATACATTCTCCTTTTGTACCTCAAAATACCATCTAGTTTGATTTTGTACCCATTGAACCAATGATCTAAAGGATTTTCTGCTAGGGTGTTCTTCACTTTTTCATAATGCTCATCCCCTAGCAGATTTTGAATTACCTGTTGCCTCAAGTTAGACCTTGTTGATATCATGACTGTCATATGTCTTCGTCTACTAAGATCATTAGCCACTCTATTCTCCTTTCCTTTTATGTATTCAATTCCAAAGTCATACTCGCTAAGGAATTCTAGCCACCTTCTTTGTTGTGCATTAAGGTTTGGCTAGGTGAATATGTATCTCAACCCCAAGTGGTATGTCTTGAGTTCAAATGGCTTTCCCAAAATATAATGCCTCCACATTTGTAAGGCATGAACTATGGCCACCAATTCCAAGTCATGGGACATGTAGTTCACTTCATGCTGCTTGAGCTTCCTTGATACATATGCCACCACCTAACCGTCTTGCATTAATACCACTCCCAATCCCTCTTTGAAGGCATATGTGATTACTGTGAATCTCTCATTAGGATCAATGATAGTTAGCACTAGTGTTGTCATGAGCCTTTCCTTCAGGAGTTCGAATGCCTTCTCGCATTTCTCAGTCCATTCAAACCGCATTCACTTCCTTTCGAGTGAGGTAATAGGAGATGCAATCTGAGAGAACCCTTGCACAAACTTCCTATAGTATCCTGTGAAGCCCATGAAGCTACATACTTCTGACACATTATGAGGCGCTAGCCATTCCATGATTGCCTTGATCTTTTCGAGGTCTATGGAAACTCCTTCTGTTGAAATGATATGGCCCAAATAGTGCACTTTGTCCTAATAGAATGAACACTTGGACAACTTTCCAAAGAGTTTACTTTCTCTCAATCGTTGAAAAACTATCCTCAAATGTCTATCATGCTCTTCGATAGTCTTTAAGTAGACTAAAATGTTGTGAATAAAGATCATAACAAAATCATCCAAGCAGTCTCTGAATGCACTATTCATAAGGTTCATAAAGGCTACTAGTGCATTAGTTAAATCGAAAGGTACCAATGTGAACTCATAATGTCCATATTGAGTTCTAAATATAGTCTTTGGAATAACTTCCTCCTTAATCCTCAATTGATGGTACCCCAATCTGAGATCTATCTTGGAGAACACCATTGCTCCCTTCATTTGATCAAACAACTCATCAATCCTCAGGAGTGGATATTAGTTCTTGATGGTAACCTTGTTCAACATCTGATAATCTATACACAGACACAAAGTTCCATCCTTCTTTTCCACAAAAATAACCAACCCTCCCCAAGGAGACATACTAGGTCTTATGAGTCCCTTGTCCAATAATTCCATTAGTTGGGCCTTCAACTCATAAATTTTTGAGTGTTCATTCGATAAGGTGCCTTGGATTGAGGCTCAGCTCCTAGGACTAGGTCAATAGAAAAATTGAATTCCCACTTCAAAGGAAACTTCATAAGTTCTTCAGGGAATATGTCTTGGAACTCCTTGAGAGTAGGATATTCATCTAAATATGGCTCCTTGTTGTCAAGAATACTAACATGTACTGCATAAATTGCACACCCCTTTCGATGAGCCTTCTTAAGTTGTATTGCAAAAATATTTCTAAGCTCTCAGGGTCTCTGCATTCCACAAACCTCAACTAGGTTTCCATAATCATTTAGATAGTTGACCACCTTATCCTCACAGTTCACTAAAGCTTTATGGTCAATTAACCAATTTATTCCCAAAATTACATCATATGAGCCTAAGGGTGCCACATACAAGTTGGCCCGAGTTTGAAAAGTTGGAAGTTCTAACTCACTGCAAAAGAGAAAGGTATCTACCCTCTACTCTACTCAATTACCATACTGGACTATCCATGAGTTTTCCATGTACCCAGGTCTAATGGGTATCTTAGATATTATTCTAGGATCTACAAAACATTCAGTAGCTCCAGCACCAATTAAGATAGACATATTGGTCATAGAGCTTACTCGTTAGCTGAATTGGCGAAGCCTGGTATTCTACCCATTTGTTGTCCATTACAGTGTGGATCTGGTGATTCTGTTGATAGCTTCCTTCCCTTCGAGACTTCGACTACTGAGGAAAATTCAAGGCATAATGATTGCCTCCACAAGTATAGCATTCATCTTAAGGTCCTTTACAACCTCCTAGCTTGTCCTCTCTAAAGGCCTTCTACTTTTGGTCGTCATTACCCTTGCTTTTATCTACTTTCTTGTTCTTTCCACCATTACCATCTTCACCTTTGTCTTGTGATTTACGTCCCCTCTTGAGATTACAAATTTGATGGCTCTTGTCTCCCTTATGAAATTTCTTCTTTCCATACCGAGACTTAGAACTTGAATCACTACAAAGATTGGATAACTATTGCAACTTTTGTTCCTATTTGGTGGCTTTTTTGAAAAAAAATAATTCATGGTTTGAGGTTCATGCATATCCACCTCAGCTCCTATATGAGGTATGAGTCCCATTATAAATTTTTGAATATAGAACCGTTCATCCCCCTGATACTAAGGCACATACTTCAACAAATTTGTGAACCTTTTTCAATACTAAATTAGAGTTATATTTCCCTGGGTTAAGTTCTAAAATTTCATCATTTTCTTGTCAAAGAAAAGTTGTGGTAGCCATCTCTTCCTAAAATCTTGGAGGAAGAGTTCCCAAGTGATTTCAGTAGGTTGTAGGTTTTTTTCTAACTTTTCATTATCCCACAAAATTGTTGCTTCACCTGAGAGTTGATACGTAGCCCATACTGCCTTAGTCTATTCAAAAAGGTTTTGGAGCCCAAAGTATTTTTTCATTTCTATAATCCAAGCCTCAGCTCCTATTTCGATAGCCTTACCATCGAACTTGGGTGGTGCTACTCTTTTGAGGTCTTTTCCAAGCTCTTCCTAAATTCGCCCTTGTGGACCCACCCCTAGACCATCATCTCCTTGATTTCCTTGTACATTCTTGTGGTCCTAGTCCTTGCTTGCCTCTTGGACTTCTTGCTCAATAAGATCCATGCGAGACTCTTGTCGGTTTAGAAGCTCCAAAATTTGCTCCAACCTCTTGTTAGGTTTGTTATCGGAACCGCTACCACCCCCATCTTGCCTAGTGGTCATCATGATGTCTCACACTTATTCTACAACACAGTCACATTCATCACATCTCAACACAAGGTTCTACGAGTAAATGTTCTTATGCTACATCACATAATTTTCATATGCATACATCCCACACACATACATTCATGCATCATACACACATTTTAGAGTCTCTTATTGAACACACCAAAGTATCATTTGATTTTATTTATATTTAAGGTGAGCCAATAGACCCTTATTTACAATAGACTTCTAGTTACATCATTCTGATTTCTTAGTATCAAAAAGAGGAAATTCCTCTGGATCATCATTTGAGTTTACATCAAACTTTACAGAAGAGGATGGTTGCACACGTAGGCTCTCTTTTTCCTCTTTGGTCAACAAGGGTGCATTGGGTCCACACCCTAGAGGCCAGTCTTCGATTATGGAAAACTTTTTGATCTTAGGTGTTTCCCTCTCCTTGATCTTTAAGCCTTTCTCTAGCTTCAGTCGCGTAAGAGCTTGGGCTAGAGTTTCGTCATCAAGAATTTTTGGTGGAGCCTCTGCCTTGGAATTTCCTTCCCTTACATCATTATTGCATGGGGTTCTAATAGTTTTCCCTTTCCTTTGTCCTACCTTTGACCTTCCTAGTCCTGCATTCAATTCAGGTTTGGTCAATTCTTAGGACTTCCAGTTTTGAGTCAAGGGTCAACTACCCTAGTCAACTATGGTAGAATCAAAAGACCTAGACCTAAACCCTAAGCTTTGATACCAAATGAAATAACACATTCTGAATTATCACTTAATTAATATTATTTAAATGACGCATGAATATACTCCAAATTAAAAAGACATAACTAGTGGCTAAAGTCAATTATAGCTACACATGTCCATTTAAAATGAGTCAAATATTCTTATATTCAGTTCAAAAGTCAAATTACAATATCAAGTTCCATTTGGCTCCTAAGGTCACAATGTCATTACATAGTACATTTTCTATCAAGTACATAAATGATTTTTACATCAAGTTGCATCATAGCTTATAATAGTTTGGTGAACAACTAAGGTTCTTCTTCAATGATCGCTTCCATTGGTGGACGAAAACATGGTTGAAGTGCTTTATCGCCCAACCATGAAGCTTACGCTTCCTCAGTATTCTTCCAACTTGAAGAATGCTCGACCTTGCACGAAAAGTTTAGAAAGAGAACAACCTGCAAGATGGAATCTAGTGTGTGCCCAAACATCAACATGCAATTTCTATCTATATGCTAGAAAATAAAGTGCAAGATCTATGTTGGGAATGGCAGAGAATGAAATCATATATTTCATTCATGCATACATAATGAACAATATTGCTTGGCCAAGCATAATAAGTGTGTTGCAACAACAACAAACAATATGTTCTGGTAAAGCAAACCTATACTCTCTGACTCCATTTTGGCACCCATCCTAGAAGGTAACTTTCTACTATAACAGCTATCTGCCCTCTAGCAGTAACTACCCATAGATGCTCTAATCAACTAAGGTATCACTATTCTATTCCAATATTCAAAATATTTCTCCACAAATATCTTCCAAAATGCTAATTATACTCTAATTGAAATAGGATTTATGATTCACAAAGCAATTCATCATTCAATCACATCACTCTTATCACTAATTTCTACTTATCATCTCAAGCATTTTTCCCTTAAAATGTACTACAAACAAAAGAAGGTATGTCACAAGTATGTGTATGTACATAGATGGAGTCTATGTGCATACACATATATGTGCCTACTAATGTTTAAGTTTTTGCATACATTCTGAAATAATCATTAATTCAGATTGCAATCTTAGATAGTGTTCTAATTGACGTTATATTATCAAGTAAAGAAAACACAAGTCTTATGCTAACAGATTCACACATACTATTTAAGCATTTTCACTACTAGGTTTCTATAACATTTGTTGTTTACTTAAAGAACATTCATTGTTTAAGCAAAACAAACACTGTTTCCTATTACACAGTTGTAAAAGTAGTTATTTGCATATGTACATTCATTGTTTTAACAGAAGAAATGTTGTTTCCTACTAAAAAGTTATAAGCAAGTTGCTCACATATGTACATTCATCATTTAAACAATTATAAATCATGTTGTTTTAGCTATAAAGATAACTTTTTAACCCAACAGAGTTGTATGCAAAAGAAAATCCACATTCCTTTTCAACAAATCAATTATATGTAAAATCAAATATTATCATTTGCTTTGTTATAGATCTCTAGCTTTTCACATGAGAAATGATCATTTTATAAGCATGTGTTCATTGTTAAGCAGAAGAAACAGAACGGTTCTTTCACATTGTACAAAAAAAAATCAAGTCAAAATTGCCTTGTTTCATACATAAGGACAGTATGACTAATGTTTAGATAATATACCTGCCCTATAGGGTGCAACAACAAACTCTAATTGCTCTGAGTCAACCAATCCCCAATGGTTGAGATCCTCCTTTCTAAACATCATTAATATATTTTAAAATTTCCCATGTAGCTTATTGTTTTAATACCATGCATGTAGAGATATCCTACATGTCGTCCTTGTATGCATTCAAACATGGATTTCATGCCACCATTCTCATCGAACGGGGTCAGCTCTTTACCAAAAGATAGCCTACGTACATTGCAAGGCTTAAAAACATTCGACACAACCCCCCCTTTGTTGTTATTGTCCCATTTGATGACATGGTTTGGATAAAATACAAAAAAAATGCAATATTCAATGGGGTCTCTTATCCTCCCGAATCATAGTCGATCCTATACAAAGAATAATGACACAATTTACATTGTCATCAGATTTAATTCCAATAGCCATACTAGCTAAACATTTTAAAAGCAAAAATAGTTAAAGACCAAGCTCTTGAAGCTCTTTGAGCCTCAGCCAACCGCTAAGTTGGGAATAAAACCTTAAGAAAATAAAACACAAGGTTATAAGTTCCCTCTTTCATGGGATCATTGATCAATCCACAACAATGTTTATTCATTATAATATATCATAGAATGGAATAGAGATTTTGATGGCCATCGTATGGCTTGCACATGAATGCAATCTTAAAGAAAATAGCATGACCTTAACATTCTAAGGCTTGGCTTAGCTCAGAGAGCTAGCCGCATGGCTTCTAAGAAAAGAACTCATACTTTACAATGCAAGCCAAGCAACCCACAGTGGTCGACACCATGCCATTCGGCCCAAGGCCATGGCTTTTATCTAAATGCACTTATTGTTGTATGATAAACAAATTGACATACATAATGAAAGGATATCATTCAATAATAAAAAAGGAAAGACAAAAAATAAAGTTTGTATTCTTTGCAAGGTTCAGATTACCTCAAATATTGCAATTGAATAAGTTATTTATGGATTTTTACATGAGCTTCTCTGCTTTTTCCTTCCCAATGACCAACTTCTTTATGTGCTTTTTCTCCGACACTACCTGTGTGTTCAAAATGGAAACAATAATCTATATTTTTGCATGCCTCTACCAAAGGCGTTATGGCCTTGTTGCCAGTCACTACACATTCAAATATTGCTATTAATTTCATAGCAGTCCATACTGCCATAATCTTATTTGATTTAATTAACAATTTGATATTAGAATTCTATCAGTTATCGAATTGAATTCGACACATATAAATTTAAATATGCATTCAAATATTATATATGTGTGTGTGTGTGTGTATTTAAATGGTTCCATTCTTATTTACCATACTTTATATATATATATATATATGTATGTATGTATGTATATATGTATCTATGTATATATACTTTCATGTATAATTGGTTGTTATGGCTTACAAAATCCATACACTATTACTTACAATAGGGAACTTAAATTCAAATTTGAGCATATATATATAAAGGAAGTTTATTTCATTTCTTCAAACACAAAGTTTAAATAGACAAATTTTTATATCTACAAGCCATATATTTTCAAACATTGAAACAATTCAAATTAGGAGATTTCATTCTTTGATATATGCAATTTGATTCAAATGCAAGTCATCATACCTTTTTTGGTGTGTGCACCCAAATTCCAACTGGCTTACCATTCGATCCAGCTAAACAATCCTACTTCAACTATGTTCTCATACTTTACCTTGTCACCCTGCAACTGCACACACTTGCACTTGCAAATTGATCAATAACATTCAATTCTTGATGACATATAAAAATATTTTTTAGAAATTCACAAAGTCAATTATCAGTCAACTCCTTATATTCAATTTTCAAATATTCTAGAATCTCCATTGAATATTTAATTGAATCTCATCAATAATTCAATTTTCCATATTTAAATAAATATGAAATAAAATTGAGTTATGACAAGGAAGCCAATTTGGTTGTTTAAACTTTTGAATTTGATTTTTGGTGAGAAGATTTCATGTCTACAAGGACTTCCTATGAACCTATCATGGGATAAAAGCAAGATAAATCATAATGGATATAACTTCCTAGTGCTAAGTGTACGAATAGGTTAAATGTGTAGAGATATGCACACATAAGGATAAGTTATGGAAATAGGCATAAGAATGTGTAACGTGGTGCATTTCCAATATTACTATGAATAATATATTTGTAGACACTAAAAAATGTCTTAGGCCTATGAACACCATTTTTCCATCAATTTCCCTTCTATGCATAATTGAATAATTTTAATTATTTGATTATTTTCTAAGGTCACATTCTTCTATTAATTAAATAATTTTAATTATTTAATTAATTCACTTTCTCTTTCTTTATTCTTCCCTCGATTAACTAAATGAATTAATATTTAACTACATTGCTAAAATCATTCTTCTTTCTATAATTAAATAAATTCTCATTTGTTTAATTATTCATTCTTTACTCTCTATCTATAGTTAAATAATTATTTTTAATTATTTAAATTCATTAACCTTTTCTTCCTTCTATAAGTTAAATAATTATTTTAATTGTTTAGTTGTTCCTTATCACTCTTCCCTCCATTATTAAATATTTAATCTAATTCAATTATTTAATGTGTAATCCTATTTCCTTCATTTTTAATTAAATGGTTGCTTTAATCTTTTAAATTAAAATCCCATTTTCCCTCTTCTTCCATAATTAACTAACCACTTTGATTATTTAATTGCTCATATTTCCCTCTCAAATTAAATATGATTATTTAATTTGCTCCACTTTCCCTCCAACTTCTCTTTTGAATCTCCACCATTGATTTCTTTTGTTCTCTTTCTAATCTTGACTGTCTATCCTTAACAAGCCCTAACCCTATCTGTTCGTGGTGCAAGCAACCTCGTTTGTTGATCTTGGCATCATATGGGCTTTTAATCTTGACCGTCCATTCAAATGGATTCTCTATAAAAGAGAGTTGTCTCCACAATTCCAACCTTACAACCATAATCTTCGATATTCTTGCTAATCACTATCGCATCACTATCTCTTGTATACACTTGCATATAATAAATCTAAGGGCAAGTTTGCATACACAACAAAATGGAGGAGATGCACAAGGAAGATGAATCAACTTTAGCATGGGAAGTTCGGTATTGATTTGTTGTTATTTGATTTTCATTGCTATTTGTGCTTTCTTGTGTGGATTTGGGTCTTTTGGGTTTGGATTTTAGGTAGTGGTTGCTACTATTGATCTTTACCCTTGCACTCGATTTTAACCATGACCTACAATATGTAAACACAATGTATTATTAATTTAGGAAATCAATTCTTTATAAATAATAATTAATTCAATACAATGTTAAACATCTAAAATTAGAAATATCTAATAAATAAATAAACATTAATAATCCATTATCATCAACTTTCAAATATTGCATTTGTGATCTAAAGTAATACTTCTATAAGATAAATTTTAGAAATGATTCTACACCCTCTAGAAGATTAGTGGTGAGGTTTCATAACTATGACACACTCAAGGAGGTACTTGCATAAAACCATAACACATGCCTATACCCTAATTTCAAATACACTCTATTGGATCAAAAAAGCATTGCTCCACTTCCTAGAATGAGGTTTCACTTAGAAGGCCAACGTCCTTAACAAATAAGTGAAATATGTTCATCGATAGAAATATGTAGGTGTAGACATCAAATTTGGACACTTAATTTATCCAAATTTATCACTTTTCGTCTAAACATCCTCTTATCCGGCTAATTAAGTAATATTACTATTATTTAATTAATATCTTTAATTAAACAAAATCCTAAGGTATTTAATTAAATACCTTACCCTCCTTAATCCTCTTTTCATCAAATAAATTAAATAAATATTACATTTATTTAATTCCTCACATATCATTTTTCATCTAATCCTAATCCATTTCCTAATCTCTTCATTAAGGATGTGCACATGCCTAATCCTTGATTAGGATGTGTCACATCCTCCAACTTTTGCAAGTTGGCTTTAATCCTCCTAATTATCTCTAATTACTGATTAATTAAGCCTAATCATTCTCCAAGGAATTTTTAATTCATTTTTTATTTGTCTTAGATTCCCTCTCCTTTGTAATGTGATTTTTTAATTCACATTCCATTCAAGGCTGGGAGCCTTGGACTTGTCACAATCTCCACATGTGACCAACCTTGGACTTGTCACAATCTCCACATGTGACCAAGTCCCACCTTTTGGAGCCCACCTTTTATCCTCTAGGTCATCCTAAGAATGTGAATTTTTAATTCACATTTATCCCCCCAACCACCTTTCCTTTTCCCATGTAGATTTTTGAGGAATTCTAAAATTCCTCAAATGTCCCTTTCACTCCCACTTGGGGACAAGAAATCCCTTTTTGTGGAAATCATCTCATCCCCCAAGGTGCATGTCATTTTCCACCTCATGTACCTTTTTGACAACTCATCTCCACCTCATATCCTCTTGTCCACTTCACCCTCCACATGTCAAGATGTGAGGGCTTGTGGGTTCTCAACCCACCATAGCCCTTCATCTTGACCTTGTTGGATCAATCTTGACCATTGAATTCTCTAGAGAATTCAAGATCCTCTATAAATACCCCCTCCTCAAGGGCATTTTTAGAACACTTTCATTTGGAGCAACCTTATGCTGCCAATTTGCCTTCTCAACACTTAGTCAATTTGCAACTACATGCTACCATTTTGTGCACTCATCCAATTTTCAATCACATCCACTTGCATTTGCATCCAAGCACATAGTAAAGATCTTCAATAGAGCCATCAAGGAGCACACATCCTATCTTAAGCAAGGACCAATCAAAGGAGTATCAACAACAAATGAAGGTAAAACTATTTGTCTTGTGCTATCTACTTTCTTTAGTGTTTTGTCACTCTCTTTTGGCTAATCTTGAGGTGTCCTTGGTATTTTATTTTTCATATCTCTTAGTTGTTTTGCTCATTTAGAGAAGTGCAAATATCAGGGTATACATTTCTGGCACGCCCGGTGGGACCCACAAATGGGTTCCCGTATTTTACGTTTGCTGTTGTTTAAGTTTTTTTAGGAACGCGTCGTAGAAGGGCAGCTACGCCCCATTTTTCACAGAAGGGCGGCTACGGCCCATTTTTGCGCAGAAGGGCGGCTACGCCCCATTTTTCACAAAAGGGCGGCTACGCCCCATTTTTCACAAAAGGGCGGCTATGCCCCATTTTTGCGCAGAAGGGCGGCTACACCCCATTTTTCATAGAAGGGCAGCTACGCCCCATTTTTCTGCAGAAGGGTGGCTACGCCCCTGTTTTGCTGCAGAAGTGCGGCTACGCCCCTGTTTTGCTGCAGAAGGGCGACTGCGCCCCCTGGAAGGTAAAATTGGTATTTTTGATTTCAGATTTAATTGTTATTTTTCTCATTAACGTTGTTCTTGCAAGGATACATGTGTTTTGTGCTAACCTTTTGTAGCATATTCTTGTGAAGTTGATGGAGAAAGCGGGATAAAATATCTAATATTTGCTTGCAGGGCTATCCATTTGCTCAATCTTCTTTAAAATTATCCTTGCTGTTTGCATTAATCTAAGAACATAGCTTAATTAGGGGGAATAATATTCGTTGCTTGCTATTTTTGTCTTTTTGTGTTATCCTAAGGGAGTATTAGCTTGTTTCCGCTTTCCCCTTGCACTTCGTGTGAGCCTGGGGAGTAGTTGGAAGCGGTTACTGCTTTCTTCATAGTGGGACCTGCTTGGGGATTTCATCACCCCAAGGGACGATTCCAACCACGCGTACCGGCGGGGTATACAAAGGGGGGAGAGCGAAAGCTGTACCCCAATCTAGTCACGTCGTAATTGGCGGAGTGTCGAAGCTAGGGTGATACCTAGATAGACGTGAAGAGTTGGTCTGAGCCCTTCAGTATCTCACTGGGGTTCCCGACTCACGCTTGTGACGGGCTGGTGTTCACGGTTGTGCCTCACATACCGAGAGTATATCGAGGACTCCCTAGATACCTTGTGCATCCTAGATTAAGACCACTTTTGCCATACCCTCAACACTAATCATAGGGTTGTATTTGCTTGGGAGTGTTTTCTTGTGAGAAACCAGTGAATTCCTAACAATTTGGCCTTATCATTATCATTTTAAAGTCCTTGCCATAGCCATTTGCATCAAACCAAGCCTCTGTTTTGCTGCAGAAGTGCGGCTACGCCCCTGTTTTGCTGCAGAAGTGCGGCTACGCCCCTGTTTTGTTGCAGAAGTGTGGCTACGCCCCTGTTTTGCTGCAGAAGGGCGGCTACGCCCCTGTTTTGCTACAGAAGTGCAATTACGCCCTCCTGAACACCTGAAATCCCCCCATTTGGATTCACTCGACCTTTAAACCTTCATTTCACCATTCCCAACCATTACCTCATCATCCCAAACCTTCATTTTGTCACTTTAAACTTTCAAAAACCTCCATTTAACCCTTTCAAACCTCCATCTCATTATTCCAAACTTTCGTTCAACCATTCTAAATCCCCATACATTCTCCACAATTATCCTTAACCCCCTATTCATTCTAATTTCTTCCTAATCCACCAATCATTTCTTATCGTTCGCATCCCCAAACACCACCTATAGCCAAACCGTCCTAACCTTGTATTACTAAGTGGTTACCTAAATTGACCATAGCGCTTGAACTTGATTATTAGTCTTTAACTTCAAACCCAATCAATTCGCCTCCGTCTTGAGGTGAATTCGGTGTTGCAAGTTATCATCCTCGGCCCAATCAATCCATTCCTAGCTTAAGGTGGATTCGATGCCGTAATCATCCTATTAATCAATCAAAGCTCTAGGGTTACTAAGGGTAATCTCATGTGATCAAGCTTAAGGTCTCTCTCTCACACCTTTCATAATCCAATCCAACCAAATCCAATCCAATACAATCAAATCAAATCCAATCAAATCCAATCGAAATCTAATCCAATCCAATCCAAATCCAATCCCATCAAAATCAAAATCAATCCCATCACATCATCCAATCATCCTAATCTGAGCTTTAGTCCAATCCTGATCTGAGCTTGACCAAAATCCCAATTTGAGCTTTCATCCATCTCCATCCAAAATCTTTGATCCATTCTATTTATGCTTTCATCATCATGAATCCTTATCCTCCATCAATAGTAGTCAAGGGAAACCCTAATTGCATTGATGATGATAACGAAAGTCTTGTTGATCAAGAGGTATACGACATAGATCCCATTGACACTATCATCTCTAGTAAGCTTTCTCCACCCGCTTTCCAATATCCAATCACCCCCTCAAGTTCTCTCATTATGTCTTCATCCATGCCTAATCATGTTGCTTCTACTACCTTTGACAAGGGATACCCATCATATCCATCATACCCTTCATCTACATCATCCTCTTATCCAACACCCACACCCTCTTATCCTAGTCTACCATCCCAATACCCCTATCCTAATCCCCCATCCACATCCTCCTATCTAAATCCTTCATCCACCACCCCTCTTCCTTCCATCCATTCCTTCCCTATCCATCCACCACCTTAATCCATCCATATCATTTATCCACCATCCCAATACCCTTATTATAATTCATCCCCCACATCCTCTTGTTCCACTACACCACCTGTATCCTCTTGTCCCAATCCACAATCCATGTCCCCCTATCTTAATTCACCACTCCAATATCCTTACCTTAACTCTCCATCCAATCCTAGTCCTCCATCTACTCCTAGTCCTCCATCCAATCCCATTCATCCATCTACTCCTAGTCCTCCATCCACTCCTAATCCCCCATCTACTCATAGTCCTACATTCAATCCCATTACTCCATCTAACCCTAGTCCACCAATCCATAATCCCTCATCCACTCCCACCACGCCATCTCAACCTAGAGCATTCAAGTCCCTCACTCAAGAAATTCTCCAAGGACTTATAACAAAGAAGCCACCCCCAACTCCACATCTTGAAGTCATGGAACCATGCCATCCCAATCCATCATCCATGGTAACTAGTGATGAGAGCCTTCTCCATACCACACCTATCATTGTTGTTACCACCCCTAGCACTGATCAAACCATTGAAATCATTGAACCCACTAAATCCATTGAACCCACATCTCCTACCATCACACCCTCTGAATCCATCGAGCCCCCATCTCCTACCATCACACCCTCTGAATCCACCAAGCCCCCATCTCATACCATCACATCCTTTAAATCCATTGAATCCATTGAACATCCACCTCCTACTTCAAGAGTCATCGAACCCATCGATGATGCCCAAATCCATTCTGATGACTGCATCGAATCCTCCATCCTTCCATCTCCCCAACTTAAAGAGTCTCTCCAACACTCTATTATCCTTCCATCCACACAAGATGCATCATGCCAAGAGTCTAATCCAAAGCATGCCAACATATCCCCTTCTCTAGATCAAGATCCTACCATCTCATCTAGTCCACCTCAAGATCACAGTCCCCCATCCGTTCCATCCCATGATCCCCTTATCATTCAATCTTCCACCACTCCATCTCCATCTCCATTGCATGATCCCACTACCACAAATCCAAATCCTATCATATCCCCTAATCCCTCTCCTGATACCACCCATCCACATGCTGCTATCCCACCATCTCCCTCTCATGATCCCCCATCATCGCCTAAAACTGCTATACCTACATCGCTTGCATATCCCCTTGGTACTCTCACATTCTTCCATGGTGGCCTCCTCGCAGAAGAAAAGCATAGTGTATTTACCGCCCATCATCCTCCACCTAATGATGGACTCGCATCATGTTTCCAGAATAACACAAATCCTATCATGGACCGCATGCTCAAGAAAATGAACTATCAAGGAAAAGGTCTAGGCCTTCATGAGCAAGGTATTTTAGAGCCCATCCAAGTCAAAGAACAAGTCTGCATGCAAGGTCTTGGACCTATTTCCCAAGCCTCACAATCAAAAGATGTTGGTACAACCTCTAGACGTCCTCAATGAGCCTTTTCCAAAAGAAATGTCGGCTCTTCCCATCTCCCCACTAGATCATATGTTGCCATCCCTCCTCCTCTATCATATCATCTCAAAACCACCGTCCATATCCCTCCTTCATCTGCTCCATCCATTTTGGGTCCTTACATCCCTCCATCCACCATATCCCATCCTTCATCTACTCCATCCATCCTGGGTCCTTATGTCCCTCCACCCACTCCATTTACTTTGGGTCCGTATATCCCAAAATCACCTCCTCCATCTCATCCTATCTATCCCTTCATCCATTCATCACCTATCCATCTCATCCATCATAAACATCCCTCTCACATGTCCCCCAATCAGGATCAACAAAGGCACATACCTGCACATCCTCCATCTACACATAATCCACATACTCCTCCCTTCCTCGCTCCACATCATCCATCTATTCACACCCATCCCATGGCTACTAAATGCACTTTGGATGCTAACATAAAAATGCATAAATCCAAACATCCACATGAATCAAAAGCTTCCCATGTCCCTTCTAAAAGACATGTTAAAGCAAAGCAAAACAAAATCCAAAATCCAAATCAAATCTATAGGCCACAAAGGCCCACCAAAGCAAAGATCAAAACCATGTGGATCCCAAAGAAAAAAATGCAATGCCATCACATGAAAAATCTGTAAGAACATCCAAAGTTGCTAATCCAAAAGCTAGTCATACACCCCTTTCATCTCCTAAGTCTGTTTTGGGCCCTTATGTTCCAAAGTTCACTGCCCCATCTCCTCCATTATCCACACATTCTCCATCCAGTAATCCTCTTATCTTTTCACATCCACCACCACATGTGCCAATGTTGGTCCTGAACACATCTCCCCATCACATATCCACCCCATCATTCCATCCATACCCTTTGCAGCATCCCATCCATTATCCCATGTATCTCCCCTCTCAAATCCCCCTAATTCATCCTCTAGCATAATCCATTTATCCTAAGGTTGTACCAACATCCAATAGTCGGTTCGAACATGGGCTCTTACTACCTCGTATAGAACTTGATGCTTGAGTCCTTCATCCATATCCATATCCTTATCCCTTTTCATCCCCCTCATATCCAAAAATTCAAAAAAAGTCTAAAAATCCAAATAAAAAAAATAAAATAAAATCGTCCAATGGTGAAAACTTGGCAAACAAGCGCCTTGGATAAGTACGATGATGAAAACCTGGCAAACAGGCGTCATGCGTAAATCCCCATCTGCACTTGGGGGCAACTTCCTGATATGCATTCCCTCCATCCACTATGCTTCTAGCTATGCACCCGTCTTCCTGTTATCCATCCTCTTCATAAATCCCCCCATCCCATCTATCTTCCGCATCCTACCATCATATCTCATTTATCTCCTATCCCTCCATCCTTCTTGTGATCTTGATCAAAATAGGGGCACCTATCTATACATGCTTTGGCCACCTCTTGGTATACATTCCCTTCCTCCATGCTCTATCATATTCCTTGGTCACTCATCTTATCCACCTCTAGTTATCTCCTTTATTTTCCCATCCACTCATCTCCCATCCCTCATGCCTCATCATATATGACATATCTAGAGTGGGGGCATCTACTTCCTTTGTGACATAGTCCTTGGAGACATCATCTATCATAGCATCCCTTTCATCTCCCAATCATTTTGTCCCTCTCCATCTATCACAACATCCCTTCCATATCCCCATCCTTATCTTCATATCCATCTATCACAGCATCCCTTCCATCTCCCCATCCTTATCTTCATATCCATCTATCATAGCATCCCTTCCATCTCCCCATTCGTATCTTCATATCCATCTATCCTAACATCCTTCCATCTATCCCAACATCCCTTCCATCTCCCCATCCTTATCTTCATATCCATCTATCCTAGCATCTCTTCCATCTCCCAATCCTTCTGTCCCTCTCCATCTATCACAGCATCCCTTCCATCTCCCCATTCGTATCTTCATATCCATCTATCCTAGCATCCTTCCATCTATCCTAGCATTCCTTCCAGCCTTATCTTCATATCCATTTATCATAGCATCCCCTTCATCTCCCAATCCTTATATTCTTATCCATCCAAAAAATCCCTCCCATCCTTCATCCATTCTTTCGTCTTTATCTTCATCCCATCTCACACTCCCTTGTCATTGGTATTTGGCTATAGACCTTCCCCCATACAACCCAGTGCCCTTTATCTCATCGCCATCACTTCTGCTTCTTTTACACATTATTTCAATCTTTTATCTTTTCTCAAATGTCCCTTGTCCCATCCCTCATTATTATTTTATTTTTCATAGCCATTCCACCCCTCGGTCGGGGCGTGTTCGTCCCTTCAGGGCGGCTCCGCCCTTGCGGGGCGTATCCACCTCGTCGGGGCGGGACCACCTTCCTGGGGCGTATCCGCCCCCGTCGCGAGGCGGCTCCGCCCTATTGGGGCAGGACCGCCCTCCTGGGGCGGCTCCGCCCCCGGGCGCGGGGCGGCTCCGCCCCGTCAGGGCGGGACCACCCTCCTAGGGCGGGATCAGCCTCCCTCCGGGCTGCCCGGGCCTCAGCGCATGTTCTCCTCATGCCTTGCACTCCCTCGCCGGGCGTTCCGCCTCCCCGCCTCACATGCAGGGCGCCCCTCCCTCCCAGGTGGCGCATACGCCCCACTTGTGCCCCTTATCTTGCCAAAAATCACATTTTTGCTATCTTTTTTGGAAAACCGATTTCGACCCAGTTCCTCATTTTCCTCCGTGAACAAAACCCATGTTTTGGAATTTTCAGAATTGATTTTTGATTTTTACATTGACACTTCCGGAGGCCATAACTTTTTACTCGGGTGTCCGTTTGAGCTGAAATTTGACGGAGAGTTGCGTTACGCGACAACGAGTGGATTTCCAACTAGTTTTTTGAAATTCATTGGACCCCGTTTTGACCCATTTTCGGGGCCTGAAAGTTTCATCTTGACCCTCAAAATCCCAATTTAGTGTTTTTCTCCAGCATTTTGAAAAATTGTTCACTCATAACTCAAAATGCATATCTCATATCTGGGATGTTAGTTGGCAATTCATCCTATCTCCCCAATGGGTATTTCTTGGAAAAAATTGGGACTCTCAAACATACGACCATGCAGTTTCCTAAAATGGAAAAATTTGACAATTTTTGAAAATTGCCAAAATTGGAAAAAATTGCTTGTCAAACACCTTACGCCCTTTAAGCCCCGGAACTCGGTGTAGAATCAATTCAACCATATCCTTCAATCATTTTAGTCTTCAATCCAATCCTCATCTGAGCTTTAATCTCATCCCAATCTGAGCTTAACCAAACCCCTAATCTGAGCTTTCATCCATCTGCAGTCAATGTCTTTGGATACCGAACAAAGTCTTAAGATCCCTCCATCTTCTTCAATTTTGTCCTATTCATCTATTCTAATAAATCCATTCACCCATTCATCAAACCTCCTTCTATCATTTCAAACTCTCATTCCATAATCTTGATCAATCGTTTACTCATTATGAGTAATCTTCCACCTGTTCCCGCCCTTCACCTTCTAGTTCCAATAATCAGTCATCTATCCATCTGGTCACCTTTTCCTCATCCAAATCCTTATCCCTCTATCCAATCCACCCAAACAATCCTTTTCCTCCCCCCATCCTCCCCCCTCCCTCATCCCATCTCATAATCCCTTGTCATTGGTATCTAGCTATAGTCTTTTCCCCATGCAATCCAATGTCATCTATCTTATCATCATCACTTCTGCTTCTTTTGCACATCTTTTCTATCTTATTGTTCGTCACTTCATCATTCATATATCTGGCATGTCATTCGCCCACTTCATCTTTGATGATTTGGATAACTATCCCATCCCTGAGCTTTATATAGTCACTATCCTCCGATCCAATCCAATCCAACAGGCCTATCTTATTCCGTCAGTTCCATCATTTTAACCCCTTATCTAGGGTTATTTCATCATCTTTCATCCATTCACTTGTTTGTGGCCTTTTTTCGAACTACGTTGCCCCTGCGCTTTCACGTAGGCAAGGTCGATCACTTGATCCGCCCCCGGGGTTCCATCCATCATCGATCTATATTGTCCACTTTTCTCCTGTTCTCCATCCTATCTTGGTCATCCATCAAAATCTCCATCATGGTCAGTCATCAGCCTTTTATCGAACTACGAGGGCTCTGCACTTCCATGTAGGCAAGGCTAATCTTTGATTGGCCCCCGAGCCCCTAGGTCGCTAGGATGTGTTAGTCTCATGTCTTGTGTCATGTCTCTCAGGTCGTTTCGTCACGCTATGCCCTTATCTAGCTGGTTCTTAACAAATGAGATCTACTTGTATCAACAAATCCAATTAGTTGTGAATATCCTACGTCATATCGATCTTTCAACTTAGTATCCATCATCGGTCTCAACAGGATGCATCCTTCCTAACAGACCTCATCAATCCCATCCACCCCCTTGATCCTAACGCAAAGGACATTTGAAATTGATTGCAATCTTTTGATGCTTTTGGTTTTTGTTTATCATTTGAGCTCCCTATCATCACTTGTCAAGGCCGCCATGATCCATCATATTATGGTGTGTTTTGATTTCGTCAACATAGGGGCATATCTTGATCTTTTGTTTGATTGTATCTTCTTGGTTGTCCCACGTAGTACCCACCAAGATCCCTGAGGTCTTGTGTTATGCTGGGGCATCCTTTTGTGCTCGTGGTTATCTCCAATACCTGGCCTGACCAAGGTCTTCATGACTTTGGGGTGTTGGGATATCCTTCTTATTTGTTATGTGTGTTTTATGCATTAGACACTAATCCGCCTTGGTTCTTCATACCCTGGCATCTTGTGTCTTATGCTATAACAAAAATCAGTGCTCCGAAGATGGCAAATTGCATTAGGACTGCATTTCATTCTCCATTCCATCATCTTGCATGTATCCCCCCATCCATTCATCCTTCATCCTTATCTTACATCTTCATCTTATCCCCATCCATTACATTTAGCCCCAATCATCTAATCATATCCTTGGTCTTATCCCCAATCTCGTTACTGGCCTTGACCCATCATCATCATCATCCATTGGTATTCTTCCCTATCTCTTTGGTGTTGTTCTGGGATGTATCCTTCCCTCATCAACAACACTTTCATCATCATCAGCGGGAGGTATTCTTCCCTATCATTTAGTGGTGTTTTGGGATGTATCCTTCCCTCATCAATACCACTCAGTGGGATGTATCCTTCCCTATCCTCGTATTGTTTTGGGATCCTTAATTCCCTCATTGACAACACTCCATCCATCCTCAAACCCCTTATGGCTTGAACCTTGACTGGGGCAACATCATCTTCGTCTCTGCATCCATTCGTGCTTTATCCATCTCCATATCACTTACTCTCTTACCCATCCACTTGCATCCTCTTCCTCATCTCCCCTTGTATCACATCATCTATTTCGAGAGCACACACGTGTTCTCTTCAAACCCGCATGTCCTCTCGAGGGGGCATCCTTCATCCCTAATTTTCATCATTTTCTTTTTCCCTTCCTAGTCACTCCTTTGGATGACTGGGGCATCTTTTCCAAACTAACCATCTTCTTCTAGGTTCTATATTTTAATATTCTTTGAAATGATGCTACTTCATAACACCATCTCAAAGAGGGGAAAATGTAGACATCCAAATTTGGACACTTAATTTATCCAAATTTATCGCTTTTCATCTAAACATCCTCTTATCCGAGTTAATTAAGTAATATTAGTATTATTTAATTAATATCTTTAATTCTGCCAAATCCCTAAGGTATTTAATTAATAATTAAATATTAAATACCTTAATCCCCTTTTCATCAAATAAATTAAATAAATATTACATTTATTTAATTCCCCACATGTCATTTTCATCTAATCCTAATCCATTTCCTAATTTCTTCATTAGGGATGTGCACATGCCTAATCCTTGATTAGGATGTGTCACATCCTCCAACTTTTGCAAGTTGGCTTCTAATCCTCAATTATCCTCTAATTACTGACAATTAAGCCTAATCATTCTCCAAGGAATTTTTAATTCCTTTTTATTCTTCCTAGATTCCCTATTTTATATGTGAATTTTTAATTCACATTCCATCCTTCCAAGGCTTCTAGAACCTTGGACTTGTCACAATCTCCACATGTGACCAAGTCCCACCTTTTTGGAGCCCACATTTTACCCTCTAGATCATCCTAGGAATGTGAATTTTTAATTCACATTTACCCCCCCAACCACCTTTCCTTTTCCCATGTAGATTTTTGAGGAATTCTAAAATTCCTCAAATATCCCTTTCACTCCCACTTGTGGACAAGAAATCCATTTTTGTGGAAATCCTCTCATCCCCCAAGGTGCATGTCCTTTTCCACCTCATGTACCTTTTTGACAACTCGTTTCCATCTCATCCACCCTTGGCCACTTCACTCTCCACATGTCAAGATGTGAGGGCTTGTGGGTTCTCAACCCACCATAGCCCTTCATCTTAACCTTGTTGGATCAATCTTGACCCTTGAATTTTCTAGAGAATTCAAGTTCCTCTATAAATACCCCCTCAAGGGCATTTTTTAGAACACTTTTGATTTTCATAACCTTATGCTGCCAATTTTCCTTCTCAACACTTAGTCAATTTGCAACTACATGCTGCCATTTTGTGCACTCATCCAATTTTCAATCACATCCACTTGCATTTGCATCCAAGCACATAGCAAAGATCTTCAATAGAGCCATCAAGGAGCACACATCCTATCTTAAGCAAGGGCCAATCAAAGGAGTATCAACCACAAAGGAAGGTAAAACTGTTTGTCTTGTGCTATCCACTTTCTTTAGTGTTTTGTCACTCTCTTTTGGCTAATCTTGAGGTGTCCTTGGTATTTTATTTTTTATGTTTTTAGTTGTTTTTCTCATTTAGAAAAGTGCAAATATCAGGGTATACAGTAACATTCCATGTTGCAAAACCCTGGGTGTTAAGAAGTAAGTAACCCACCATGAGACAACCCTTTACATTTATACAGGGAGATTCAAATAACTGAAACCCAACATTGTGTTTTCCCAATTACAATTATTTTTTCCACTTTTTTTTCAATCATGCAACATTTAAAAAGAACAAATGGAATATGTGATTTCGAAGACATTCATACTATCTTGTAACATGTCATGTTGCAAAACCATGGGTGTTAAGAATCAAGCAACCCACCATGAGACAACCCTTTACATTTAAATAGGGAGATTCAAATAATTGAAACCCAACATTGTGTTTTCCCAATTATAATTATTTTCTATGCACACTTTTTTTTCAATCATGCAAAGTTTAAAGACAACAATGGAATATGTGATTTTGCACACATTTATACTATTTTGTAACATGCCATGTTGCAAAACTGTGGCTGTTAAGAAGCAAACAACCAACCGTGAGACAACCCTTTACATTTGTGCAGGGAGATTCAAATAACTAAAACCCAACACTGTGTTTTCCAAATTGAAATTATTTTGTGCACTTTTTTCTTTCAATGGTACGAAATTTAAATATAACAATGGAATGTGTGATTTCAAAGACATTCATACTATCTTGTAACATTCCATGTTGCAAAATTGTGGGTGTTAAGAATCCACCAACCCACCATGATACAACGCTTTGCATTTAAACAAGGAGATTCAAATAACTAAAACCCAACATTATGTTTTCCCAATTATAATTATTTTCTACACTTTTTTTTCAATCATGCAAAATTTAAACACAACAATGGAATATGTGATTTTGAACATATTTATAGTGTTTTGTAACATGCCATGTTGCAAAACCATGGGTGTTAAGAAGCAAGCAACCCACCATGAGACAACCCTTTACATTTAAACAGGGAGATTCAAATAACTGAAACGCAACACTATGTTTCCCATTTACAATTATTTTGTGCACTTTTTTTTTCAATCTAGTGAAATTTAAACACAACAATGGAATGTGTTATTTGGAAGAAATTCATGTTGTTTTGTAACATTCCATGTTGCAAAACTGTGGGTGTTAAGAAGCAAGCAACCCACCATGAGACAACCCTTTACATTAAATAAGTAGGGAGATTCAAATAACTGAAACCCAACACTATGTTTCCCATTTATAATTATTTTGTGCACTTTTTTTTCCATTGAGTGAAATTAAAACACAACAATGGATTATGTGATTTTGAAGACATTCATACTGTTTTGTAACATTCCATGTTGCAAAATTGTGGGTGTTAAGAAGCAAGCAACCCACCATGAGACAACCCTTTACATTTAAACATGGAGATTCAAATAATTGAAACCCAACAATGTGTTTCCCATTTACAATTATTTTGTGCACTTTTTTTTTGCATCGACTGAAATTAAAACACAACAATGGAATGTGTGATTTTGAAGACATTCATACTGTTTTGTAACATTCCATGTTGCAAAACTGTGGGTGTTAAGAAGCTAGCAACCCACCATGAGACAACCATTTACATTTAAACATGGAGATTCAAATAACTAAAACCCAACATTGTGTTTCCCATTTACAATTATTTTGTGCACTTTTTTTTCCATCGACTAAAATTTAAACACAACAATAGAATGTGTGATTTTGAAGACATTCATATTGTTTTGTAACATTCCATGTTGCAAAACCGTGGGTGTTAAGAAGCAAGAAACCCACCATGAGACAACCCTTTACATTTAAACAAGGAGATTCAAATAACTGAAACCCAACACTATGTTTCCCATTCACAATTATTTTGTGCACTTTTTTTTTCAATCGACTAAAATTTAAACATAACAATGGAATGTATGATTTTGAAGAAATTCATACATTTAAACAAGGACATTCAAGTAATTGAAATACTCCACATTGTGTTTCCCAAATTACAAATTAAAAGATCTTGTAAAACCCTTTGCCTACAACCGAATTACCCCTCACCTCGATTTGGTCAGTATTCTCTTCCAACTCCTCCACGTGCACTCCAAACTTCAACTTACAACGTTGATTTGTTCGCTTTTCTCCTCCAACTCATCCACATGCACTCAGACCTTCAACTTTCCCTTTCAACGTGTAGACTGGAAACAAATAGTATTTTCAGCTTTCTTTCTCAAAATAGAAAAGGCCCACGTGATTCCCTTCCACTTTTCCCGTGCCAGACAAAATAAACTTGTTGACAAAGCTAAGTCGCCCACCTTTTTTGCCCGTCAACAGGTAGGAAAACCCACCTGATGGTGCCATTATCTCCTACCTAACCATTGCCAAATGTTTGCTCCCGTCTGGTGGGCCCCGTACTATGACATCTCGTCATGTTATGTATGTTTTTCATGCATTTTTGTATGTACATAGGTGTGCTTTGTCTAGGAGTTAGCCAAATCCTATATATATGTGAGAAAACACATAATTACATGCTCATGCAAAGCTAAAGCTATGACATAAGTGTATTTCGAGTTCAAGGTCAATCGTTTATCTTTAATACTTACCTTACTTTGAGAAAACTTAACTAAGATTATATAATAGTGGAGAAATAAAAATTAAAGTGTTAGTTAATAAAAGATTAGTAATTGGAAAAATTGTTGTTAAAATGAATATTCAAATTGTCATAGGTAGAAGAATTGCATAACTAAATAAGTGAATTAATTTATTCCGTAAATAGATAGGTTATTTAATTTAAATGATTTTGGGTAAATATTAAATGATATGGTCTACTCTTTGTTAACTGGTTAGTAAATGAATATTACTTTTCTTTGTAGTAATTTAAAGTTTGATTAATAGATTTTCCATGTAGTTTAATCATTTAGAATATTGTCATTGTAGTTATTCGCAAATATGATTATTGATGGTAAATAATCTAAGTGGATAAGACGAATTGACAGATAGGTGAAATAATGCTTAAATTTAAAGGAGTGGCTTCATTATTATAATGTGATGTTTAATTGTTTGTAGTAGTCATGAGTCTTGATTAACGAAACAAGCTCTTATGTAATTGTTGTCAATTATGTAATGTGTGTTCAAGTTTCAGTGCCATTGGGAAGTGTGTTTAGTATGATGGTTTTCAGAGGCCTAGGAGGGGGTATATTTGTATGAATAGTCCTTAGGGTTGCTTAACCTTGGAAGTGGTTGGATTTGTTGTTGGTCATGTGTATTGTGTGGACACAATCCCTAAGGGTGTTGCCTCTTGTTATGTATGGATTCTTGAGATGTGGTAATGATATTATATTGAAGGGTTTTCTATTTGCAAGTAGGGGGAGTGGCACTCAATGGGGACTGGGGTGTAGTGAGAGACTACCAGGACAACCCATGCTTGGACCATGCAATTGCACTCCTCCCTATTGCAGTCTAGCACTCCCTAGTTGTATTTTCCTCTTGATGTGTGAGTTCCTTTGGAAGTTGTGTTCGTGTTGTCCTCTGGGTTTCCTTGGCGGGGGCGTTACAACAATACTTAGATGGTGAAGGTGTACGAAAGCTACGTAAATAATGAAGTAAATAAATCTGTATTTTAATGATATTTTTAAGGGATTTATTTTGTATAGAGTAATGAGGCCTAAATTACAAAGTGATTATTATTCAAAAAATATCCTTGATTTAATTATGATTAAAGGGGGAATTAATCCTTCAAACCTTTCAAGATTAATTTATTATTATTAAATCATCCATCTAAGGGCAATATGATGATTTATATGGGGAAATTTTAAATTTTATCATAAGTATTGAAGTTATTATTAATTATTAATTTGCTTATGATAAAGGGTATTAAAGTCTTCACAATTTCAGTGCTACGAGTATGATTAATCTAATTAATCCTTGCAATATTTTTTTGTGCAGGTTTCATAAATAAAGTCTAAGCATGGAGGAAAATGATTATAACCAAAAAGACTTTAATTTAGTTAGAAGGATGTTATTTTATTAAGAGTTTTAATCTCTTTTTGGAATAAATTTGTCTCATAAATGAGGTGTTGATTGAAACTTTAATAATTTTCACATGGCTAAGTGATAAATCAAAAGGGGAGTATTTTAATGTTTCAAATGTATGTTTAGATAATAAATGTAAAGGGGACCTAAAGAAGAATTTATCATAAAATCATTTGAAATTTCCATTATCATGAGTAATAATGTTATTGTTTATCATTAATCTATTCATGGTAATTTAAACCTTTAATGAATTAATATTTTAATAAGTTCTTGTGGTTCTATTTTGCAGGAATAATATTGCAAGGATGTGACAATGCACACACTTATGGAAGCATGCCTACAGGGGGACTTGCATATGGACCCATGCCAAAGGAGGATTTTTACCTAAAGTATGATCAAAATATGATTAATTTTCCAAAGGAACTTGCCTATGTAAACGTGCCAGATTGTGCTGCCAAGAAGATTTTAAAAGTTGAAGCTAAATTCAACTTGAATATTTAAATGTGGACCCACCTAAGAATCTGTGCCTGCCAACTTGAAAGGGATTTTGAGAGGGACAAAGGGGGCAATTTTTATTTTCTTCCAATAGGAGGATGATCATCAAAATTATAAAAAGGATATTTGTTTCTCCATGGGTCAAATACGTAACCAAATCACCCAATTTGTTGTAAAAGAGGCATGTTCTCCAAAACTTAGTGTGCTCCAAAAAATAAATGTTGATGTAATATGGGCCCTTGAAATGGATTTAATCCTGGCCATTGATTTGTAATGTAACATCTATAAAAGGGCTATGCCTTCTCATTTGTAGGGGGTTAGTTAGTTAGTGCTCAAGTTAGTTGAAGGAGAGGAAGAACTGGAGATTGTTAAGCAAATACTAAAGAAATTATTGCAGATAGGTCATTGACTTGGTGAATTTCTATGTTGATATTGAAAGCATTATGGTTTCCTAATTCTAATTCTCAAATATTAGTTTCATTTCTATCATGATAATGGTGAAATGTTAATGATGTTTGATGAATATTCTTCTCATACCTTTTGTAATTTGTTGATTGTAAGTTACTTTGTAAGGTTATCTGAGCCAAGTATTGCATTAATTTCAACTATGGATGTTTTTTCATGTCATGCCAACAATTGGGTGTATGTATGAGTGTTCATAGTCTAAAAATCTTTCAGTTTTCTTTGAAGATTGTACTATTTTTGTGTATTTGTAGGCTTATCCTTGGTTAAGAAGAAATAGGTTTCATGGGGATTTATCCATCTGCAGCATTAGCCATTATTGTGATTGATCTTAGGAGTTAGATTAGGATCTCTCTCAACCCAATACCTTTTGATCTTTCTTTAAATCTGTATTAGTTTATAATCAAACCAACATCACCACATTGCCACCTTTGATGATATGTTTAACACTTCCGACCTTGTTGAATCATGAGACCCCTCATGGTTACCAACAAATCACATCATCACTGAGATATTTTTTGCACTGTCAAGACTTGACCTTAGAGACCTTAAGGTTATTTTCTGAAGTTTGTTTGAAGAAAGTCACCTTTCAAGAGAGATAGAACATTTGTGTTTTATCTGTGTTGTGAAGTGAAAAAATAGTCATCAATAGGGTTGATTGTCATAGATAGATCCTAACTATAGACAATCTCAAAAAAATATGCTTCCAAATGATGAATATATGCTCGTTATGATGTGAGAATGAATAATAGAACATAAACCATCTTCTTATTTACTATAGTTATGCCTGAAATAGTTGGAAAATGACCCTCAACTTTTTTTATATTTCATGGGTTCAATGGTAGAAAATTTTTAAAAGTATTATTGACATTTGGAAGCTCCCTTTATTCCACCCTTGATTAATTGATTATGGTGGTATGAATTTTTACATATTGGTTGGGGCATGTTGAAATAATTTAACAACAATATTTTTAAAAATGAACATAAACCTTGGGAGGTTTTGGATGATTCTATTTTTCACAAAATCATTGAAAATTAATAGGTGGATGATTTTTGAAAACCTAGATGTAACTCTTTAAATATTGAATAAATATAGCCAAAAGAGGGGAATCTTTGACAAATTAGCCAAAGTTGACCTCTCCAAAGTGGTCTCTCACAAGACTAAGACTTGGTCCCCCTTGATTCTAGTAGGTATAAACTCAACTTTGATGAATCTTCTAATGGAAATCCTAGTTAAGAAAGTGAGGGTGGTATTATAAGGAATGACAAAGGCTAGTTGATCAATTCCTATGTTGTAAATTTGGGGTCCAATCCTGCAACTCTTTTGAAGCTATTGTTGCCCACTATGGTATGCTTTTAGCTACTAGTAAAGGGATTAAAAAGTTAATAATTGAGGGGGACTCTAAAAATATTATAGATATGACAATCTTCAAAGCCAATCTTTGCTATGATCTTATAAAGATATTGTTGGAGATATTAAGTTAAACCTTATTAAATTTGAAGATATTAAAATCTAACATGTTTTAGGGAGGGTAATGGAACGGCTCACTTACTAGCCAACCTTGGCACTCAAATCAAAGAAATCACAACCTGGCATGACATATCCTCCATTATGGAATACATATGATCACAATTTAAAAATGAAATACAAAATAATGATCTCCCTCATGATAGGTGATGCACCTAGCAATCTCTTCAACATGAAGGAAATTACTCTTTAGAGATTCTTTAATGATGATATGGAGAGGAAGGATATTGTTTTTTCCTTCTCAAATTTTCTTTGCATTTTAATTTTTTTCTCTGGCTTATTTTCCCTTGTAAAACTACTTGTTATTATTGTACCCAAGTTCTTAGCAGCTACTTCTTCTCAACCTTGGGAGGAAGTTTATTGAAAATAGATCCAACTGATTATGAGAGTGCCAAAAATGATGAGGAATTTTGGAATATCATGTAGAGAGGAACCCTTTCCCCTTACTTGGAATCCATGAATAATTTTGGTACCCTAATTTATGCTAAATTTTCCAACTCTTGGAAGGATGGAACTGTGTACATGAGGGGAATTTGTTTTTAGGTCTCTATGGAGGTGATTACTATGGCCATGGAAATCTAGATGGAAGGGATTGATATCTATAAAATGGTGAAAGTAAATTACCACAATTCCATGAACCAATTCTTAAAAATAGTAAAAAATCAATAGGCTACAAAATGACTTCAACATGGAGGATCTCCCTGACATATGGAAATGAGTAGCTAAAGTGCTAATGAGGTATATAATGTTGGAGGGTCCTTATAAAAGGATTTATTCCTACCTTTTCCTTATGCTCAATCATTTCAGGCATAAGGTTAAATTGATTTTTTTGGCTCCATTCCTCAGAAGATTTTATTCAAAAAGTTTTATTGAATGAGAAACAACCCCAACTACTTGACCTGGCCCTAACCAAAATTCCCACTCCTCAACCACACATATAATCCTTCCCTTGTCTAATTAGAGGAGGATCCCACTTGAAAAAGGAAAAATTATAGTAAATGCTACCCCTTATGTTCTTTGGCTCTACTCAGATTAGCTCTGCACCCACTTATCTTGTGGGCCCAAAAAGCATAATGTCTCATTTAGTAAACCCATATTTGGTCCTAATTCTTCTTCTTGTTCTAATTAGGAGAATTCCCTACCCAACTCCCCAAATCAAGACCCTAACCCCTATCTTCTCTGATAATTCCAAAGGAAAGAGCTCTTTCTATCCCTCCTCCCCTAGCCCCCCTTGAAGATCACCCCATTCTAGAGGAGTCGACTGTTGCTGCTACCCCTCTAAGACACTCCCATGTTCTCAACGACAATAATAATTTTTTTATTGGGGCCATGCTAGTCATATATTGTAGAAGAATATTTTGGTAGGTCCCATGGAGGAACCCCCTAACTACAAATATTGCATTAAAATAGAGAAGCTCAACACCCTATTCAAGACTATTAACATTCAAAATGACATCCTCAAGTGGTAGCTTGCATAGTGGCATGTGGCCAAAAGAAAAATTCATAAGTTAGAGGCATTCACCTTACTTGAGACCCAAATTTTGGTAGAATGAGGAAGTTTATGAGGATGTGTGGGGGCATATGAAGAGGATCTTGCAAAAAAAATTGACAAATGAGAGAACTTAGACAAGGAGGTGGATTCCCTGAAAAATGAACTAGGAAAACATTTTGAGAAACATAAAGGAAATTATATATTTTAGTAATGAAATGGTCAAGAATACAACTACCACTTTATAGGTGTTTTGGGCTGAGATGGAGAAAAGAAAACTAAAAATCAGGTGAAGGAGAACACTACCCAAATAACTTCTTCCCATATCAGGCCTACTAATAGAATCAACACCAAAAACAATGATTTAAAAAGTAAGTTATATATTGCTCAGTTTGAAGTTATTCAAGCCATAAATGATAGGTAGAGCAACAAAACTAAGGATATTTCTTTCAAGGATAAATTAAAATTTTTGAATTGTGAGTGGTAGGTCATTGGCAACCTTAAGCTACTTGTTGATATATAGCAAGTCCCTAATGTTCTTTTACCGTGTCTAGTGCTCTTTGTCGGTCTTTCCTTGTTTTTCTTCTTTTCTTTACTTTTGTTTTATTTTCACTCCTGATGAGAATCATCTTGTTTTCCTCAATGGTTTTTTTTTTTATGGGTTAGGCCCTTTTCCCATGTTTATCTTAATAGAAATAGCTTGTGTAAGCTAATGGGGGTTATTAATATCTAACATCATGATTTAGGTGAGAGATTGATTGCGAGACACCATGCATAAAAGGTTACATGATCATATCCATTTCCACCTTAAGGAGAGTATTTATTAAAATATCTACAAATACATAATTGGAGTCCTTTGACATCTCATACACTTAGTAAAATTATTTGTACATGCTACAATATTTGTATCACTTTTTCATAATAAATTGAATCTCTTACTCATCTCTTACTCTTTCCTTCTCTAATTTTAGTACTTCTAACTCATAAGTTGGTTTTCAAAGAAAATTTTATAATTAATAAGAATAAATTTGTAATTAATAATTATCTTAAAATGTGTGATATACATTAATCATTGTATATTTTTTTGTCTTGTGTGAAAGTTCAAAGCCGTGTCACTCTTTAATAAAGGAAACAACTAACACTAATCTAAATTTTTAACTTGAAGAGCTAGAAAGTGGCATATATGTTTTAAATTTTGAAATGATGTAAACTAATGAAACATGGATTTTTTTAATGTATTTTATATATTTATTTATTTTATAAAAATTGAAAGTTTATTTCAATGTAATTTTTAATAAATCAACACTATAATTTAGTTTTTGATAAAAAACTAAAAATTGAGGCTAAGTGGGATGCCACTCTTTATATAGATTTTTTTTCTTGTATTTATAACTTAAAACTTTAGTACATGCATTAAATTTTCTTCCATTTTGATAAAATATATTTTTAAATAAATATTAAAATTTTATTGTATTGAAAACACAAATATTTTGATAGGGTGTCATATTTTATCTTACCTATTTATTCAAAAATAAATAAAATTATATCATCTTAACATGGAATCTTTTCTCTAGTTCATCATATTTTAAAATACCAAAAAATAGCAGTTTTTGATGAGAAATCAACCTTATATTTTAGAGTTAATGACCTATTTTTAGTAAGAATAAAAATAAAATTTGAATAAAATATTTTTTTTAAAAAAACTATACTTATAGATCTACAAAAGAGTAGTTTTAGATTAAGAAAAATATTTACATAAGTGTGATTTATCAAAACATCAATTATTTTGAATAATTTTACTTCTTAGGTAAATTAGCACCAAAGTGATGCTACATATGTGTTTAGTGGGCACTTCTAGTTAGAGATATTGTGGTCCATATCTAATTTAGCTATAGTGAATCTAGTTAGACCATATATTTGACGAACATTGTATTTAAGTTGAAAATACTTAAATTACTTATGTTGATAAGTTGGCCTAAAGTATGACGCAAATTTGAACTTTTATCCAATTTTAGGTGCCAATGGATCTCTCATTGTAAGAATGATTGAAAAATTATTCATTACATTATACAAGCCTTGGTAATCCATTGAGTGTTTGAAAATATATAATTTACATGTTGATTGCTTATTTTACTTTGACACGTGTCCACCTAGTAGTTCAAACGTACATTAAAAAGAGGATACAAAATGTAATGTTAAAAACTATAGGCCCATGATATTTTTCCTTACGTTTTGGACTTGATTTGGTTAGTGTCATAAACACAATGATTAGCTAGCAAGTGGAATAATCCTAGGTAAATTTGGTTCATACCATCCCAAATCCTCATCCCTTCCATTATTTAATCTTAGAAAGTAATTCCTAATCCTATATCTTTTATTATTCATATTGGATTAGATTTGTAAGTGCAAACTTCACATTAATCATTTTTGTAATGATGGATTTAAACCACAAACCTTTCAATTTTAATTTTATAAAGTGGGCACATGTTTCCTTGACTTATTAGTAGTTGTGAGTTACATTACTATGTGTATTATGTTGATTTGTGTGCTTAGTTGTTATGTTTAACTACATCTATTTACTCATTTGAAATCGCAAGGGATGGAAAAAGTAATATCTAAATCTAAGGGCTTAAATTAGAATTTACTTTACATTTGTTTACTTGTGACATCATCCTAGGACCATTGCATGCTTTTTTATTTTCCTTGATTAATTTGCTAAGTGTTGTAAACCAATCTATTAGGAATTGGACTAAGGGGAACATGATTTTTATAATTTGATAGAATTCCCAAAGGTGTTTGTGAACAATGCTAATAGGGACATTATTAGAAAGGAAATAGGTCATAGCATATTAATTCATTTAACAAGGTATTTAATATTAAAAATAGGTAAATATACTATTAGGTATTAGGTTAAGAGGGTAAATTTATTAATAAATTTTTGTATTAGGTGTAAGAAAACAGGAAGGGATGGGGTTAGCATTATGAGATAGTAGGTTGGGTGAACATAAAATAGAGGTTTAAATTTATCCTTCTTTATTTTAATTTCTATGAGGGAACATAGATAAATTGTGTATGCTATTTATATAGAGATTGAACACATAAATGTTTAGCCATTAATGAGCTAAATAATATTATTTAAATACCATTATAGAAGGTATATGTTTGATTCAAAAAGAGAGATTTGATATGTACATCTTGTACAATAATATGTAAAGTAAATAGTAAAGGAATCTCCTTGTGGGCACCCACTAAGAGGGTTTGATACATCAAATTATTGTCTTGCTTTATTTTGATTTAAAAATATTTCATCAATATATCATGGAGGTTAATAGATACTTAAATAATTGTAAAATGGTAACACTAATGGAGAATAATTATATTTCTAGTTTATTGTGATTTACCCTATGCATAATTATTAATTTATTTTTTAATATAAACATGCAAATGAAGTGAAAAATGATTCAATATTCATATCAATTGAATCCACTTATTTTTTTGAATTATATATTTTTTTTAATTAAATATCATTGTAATTTAATTATTTTTTATCTCTAACTAAAATTAGAGTTGGGTGTGATTTTGATGGACATTAAATGTTTAGTTCAAAATGTGAGAGGTATAAATATATCTAATGCAAGAAATGACATTAAAAAAACCTATAGTAGACATTTAGTACAAATGTTATACTATGAGTAGGTATTGAAGATTATTAATAAAAAGGCAGAAATGAAAATTAGTGGTATTATTCAAGATTCAATGAATCTGGGTATTATAAGACAAGTTTAGTAAGTGAACCCCTAGGACATTGCACATCTTTACTGCAAAAAAAGATTAAAAAAAATGACGTGAGCAAATCTTAGGAGTCTGTTTAATTTAGGTTTACACACAAGTTTTTATGGAGGTTAATAGATACTTAAATAATTGTAAAATGGTAACACTAATGGAGAATAATTATATTTCTAGTTTATTATGATTTACCCTATGCATAATTATTAATTTATTTTTTAATATAAACATGCAAATGAAATGAAAAATGATTCCATATTCATGAATCCACTTTTTTTTTTAATTATATTTTTTTATTAAATGTCATTGTAAAATTATTTTTGATCTCCAACTAAAATTAGAGTTGGGTGTGATTTTGATGGACATTAAATGTTTAGTTCAAAATACGAGAGGTATAAATATATCTAATGCAAGAAATGACATTAAAAAAACCTATAACTTAGACATTTAGTACAAATGTTGTACTATGAGTAGGTATTGAAGATTATTGATAAAAAGGTAGAAATGAAAATTAGGGGTATTATTTAAGATTCAATGAATCTGGGTACTATAAGACAAGTTTAGTAAGTGAACCCCTAGGACATTGCACATCCTTATTGCAAACAAAGATTAAAAAAAATGAGGTGAGCAAATCTTAGGAGTCCACAATCTGCTAGCTTAAATGTGAGTGTTTAATTTAGGTTTACACACAAGTTTTTGTCCTCGCATGTGGATTTGAACCCAAATGAAGAACAATTCAACTTAAACCATTCCAATATGCTAGAATAATACAACAAAGACAAAGTAAAAAAGCATTAAACATCTTGAAAGATAGAACTTAGACTCTGGCTAAAACAAACTCCCTTTTTGCTTAGCAACTCTCCAACTTGCAACTTGATCTGTCCAATCTGATAACTCAAAGTAAGGTTCTTCAAGGCGTCATTCTGAAACAATGGAAACAAGGCAGCAAGACAAAAATATATTAGAGTAAAGCCTTAAAAATATAGCTTCTTGATTAACATCATTGATAGTAAAAACAACTTTGCATCTATTTCTCCATATATATAACAGAATAACATGTCTCACACAATCAACAACTCGATTATTATAAAGGCCAACCCCAAGAAGAGCTTCTTCTAGCCTTATGAGTGAAAACAATAGAAAAATCATTAAACAGAATTCCATAGCCTTTTAACCAACTGGTAGTTCCAAAAAATATGCTTCATATTTCATGCATGTGACAAAATGGACAGTTCGTTGGCTAGATGGGAAGTTTAAAGTGTAGTATCTTCTAGGCAATTAACGGAGCTTTGGCATTAACTTTAGATTTCCAAATTTGAGCAAATAATTTTAACCAAAACTTCTCACTAAACCTGCACCTCCATTTAGAATTCAACCGTGACTTCAAGGAGAGATTAGGAAGCAGCTGCAAATATATCTTTTTACCATGACCATTCCTTAAAAAAATTGCATTGAATCGGAGTACAAAGTTGCTAAGGAAGTCCCATAAATTGCCAACATTACATATCCCTTTTTTGAACAAAGAATATGAATGCTTCGGAAAACTACCAAATAGATGAGGTGGAAAAATTGAAACCGAGTTGCAGGGAATCTTCTCCTCTCCACTTTAGCAGGTGACAAACATTTTTCCAAGCCTTGCAAATAGACTAAAGGGGAAGAGAAGCCTTCAAAGAGAAAAATGAAGCATAAATAATTTTGTCTAACCAGCCCACTTGCTGCCATTTTCCTTTAACTGAAGCTTGATTGATCCAATATCGAATGAGGATCTTCCATGGTTCCTCTTTGGATATAGTCTCTTATTGCAGTTTTTTAACTACTATTTCTTCTTTGTAATGCATTTCTTCAATACAAAAAAAAAATGAAGAACAATTCAATTTATAAGTCAATGCATATAACACAAAATTTTAGAACCTTGAAAGATACATTTCTAACATTTAAGCATAAACTTCTATAATAAAATTAAAAATACTAAATGCTCGTGCAATTAATTTATTTATTGTTCATGTAAATTTAATTTATTTATTTTTTAATTATCAATCATAGTAAACTTGAAATCCACTAAAGTTCAAACTTCTTGAAGTTTTCAACTTTGATAATACTAGTTTAGAAATAATTAACCTTAAATGAAAATATATACAATCTTTTATATGTTATATTTCATTTATATATGATGAATTGATTAAAAATAGATATTGACAAATATCTTTCCATATCTTTTATATAAATTTATAAGATAAATATACTAATATCTAATCTTAATGAAATATTTAATTTAAAACATGGGTGGCCATATAACATCATAACTCCATCATTACATATGCATTATTGTTGTACCATAATAATATTTAACAGTGTTTCTACAGGAAATACCTACCTATGTCCTTCTAACATACAAATAAGTTTGATCAAGACAAGATAACTCTTTTTTTGGATTTATGTTCTCCTCCAGTGTATTATCTGCAAAGACTTGTCGGCTACAAAACATGAACATCCTCCATGCATAAGATTGTTCTATTGATTTAGACATGTTACTGTCAAAACTGTAATCTTTACAGAAAATGGAGTTAATTGTGCTGCATATTAAGAAGCATAAATGGGTCTGTTACTTTAGAGAAATAGTTACTATGTCAGAGTAATTGTAGAAGTTTTATCTATAATGACAATAGTTTGTATCTTACTTTTGAGGTAGAGTTTCACAGTCATGTATCATTTCTAAGAGAAAAATACAGAAAAGAGGATATGATAGATGTGATTTTTTATTTTCTGTTTTGTGGTACGTATGTTGTGAATCTTTTTATCTCGAAGGAGGGGGAAGGAAGGAGGATGAAGGTGTGAAGCTTTTGTGTGATTTTAACGTTATTTTTGCAATTCAATTCATTACGTTCTTTTTTGATTGATCACTGATCAGTATGATCCGAAACATTGATTGAAAAATATACACAGCTAAAACCAAAAGCAATCATATAAGAATATCATATTAAAAAAATACAAATCGATTTTCAAAAGAAAAAACTCAAAAAAGAATAAGACTGATATCAGCTAGAAGATACTTGATAAAACCAATAACCCATGTGAAAACATGGAACAATAACAAAAATTTCTGAACATCTCATTATACTTTATATTAGTAATTAAAAATGTTTTTAATATAACTGTATAGATTTCATTAGAATGAAAAGAACATGATACATTTATTTATTTTGCTAATTCATTTTGATTGTGCAGGTAGGTTTATCCAGTGTATTGGAGGTTGCAGGAAGAACAACAGTGTTTCAGAGTTTGAATCCTTTAGTTATGGCCATGTGGATTTATTAAACTGTTGAAAGTGAAAGCTTGAAGAAGGGGTGAAGATATATGGCTTAGCCTTAAACCTAGGTTAGCAATAGGGTTAGTAGGTCAGACATCATGACAGGTGCTAGAAATTCAAGATTCTGTGGACTTTTGGCCATACAGAACTTTTTATCTTAACAGTGGTATGTCGTTGATTATTTTGGCAAACATTTGTTTTATAGTAGAGTGCCTACTTTTCCTTGTGTAAAGTCATAGCTGGTTAACATTGCAAATGAATTTTCGAAGCATTGTCTCTGTCCTACACCTAAGTTTGACATTCAAAGCCAATTCTATCACATAAAGTTCAATGACAGGTTGATACCTTTTGTATTCTCAAATTATGTTATGTTGTTTTGGTCATGTTTTCAAGTAGTAAAGTAACTTTTATTTTACTGGTTTTTTACATTAAATTATAAAGAAATATTGTATATTAATTTATTAGTTTTATTAGTCGATAGGTTACATATAGAGTGAGATTTGAGTCGTAAACAAGTCTCACACGTGTAAATTACTATTGAGTCATCGGAAAATAAGTTTTAGCTGTCGTTTAATGGTAAACCAACTACCATTTAATTTTATCTAGAGTATAAAAAGGTCAAATTATTATGAAGTGTGTTATTTTAATAAAAGGAGTGAATTTATATTTAAACGGTTATCCAACCATTCAAGAGGTCTTGGTTGTTGAGGATGGGCTCTCAACTCTTGACAGTACCATCACCCTCTTTTTTCTTATATTTTGTATATGTAGAAATTGAGAGAACATGGCATCAATTGAGAAAATTGACACTATCAAGTCACCCAAATGTACCTTGGCTATGAGGCTATGACAATAGATTGTTCCATGCCTATAGAGACCAACCATGTCCTCTATGTGGAGATTAATGTAAACTATGAATAAAGTCATGTGTGGTGCTTAGAATGATTGTTGTTGTAACCACATATGTGTCGTTGTGGAGGGGAAAGACCCATATTGGAGAGGGATGGTGGCCATGAGCAACCATAGAAGGAGAATTTTCCCAATGTTCAATAAGAGTCTACAAGTGGGCAACCCCTAATGTGACTTTATTAGCTTGCACTTGAATTTTAATAACACATTAGAACATATCATGGCTTTAAAATATAAAGAAAAATGAGAATCCAGCAAACTTTTAAATAATAAAGCTAATTTTATATTGTTCAAAATATTTAATAGAATTCCTAATCTAAAAGAATATTAAATTTGGGTGAATTTTGTTGACATTTTTGGCCAATCACATAGAAGATCCATGTGTCAAGAGGAAAGGTTAGGTTGAAATGGATTGAAGAAATGATGAATTTCTAGATACACACATCTTAGGCATATGGGAAAAACAAAAAGAGATGCTTGTGAGTCCCTAGATGTAAACAAAATAGATAGTGAGGATTAGGAACTCTCAAATAGATCAAATGAGATCTAATGGGAAGACCTAGGTAGTAAAGAAGTCACCAAGCAAAATAAGTAACCTTGAGTTCCAAAATCACTAACTAGACTGTATTAAACTTGTATTTCCATTGATCACTAGGGGATTGATATTTTATTTGTTCTTAAACTTATGAATCAATGGAAAATGTAGAGAGATAAATATACTTTATGAGGTTTGTAGTTTCTAAAAGGAGTAGCATGATACCACTTCCAATCCTTCCACTAGGTTGTGCATCTAATCCCAATGCCATAAATCATGTTTGGAGCAACATACTCCACAATGGTATGAAACGAGGCATAATGATGATTAGAGAGCTTGAATTTGACCTTGAAGTCATACCAATACATCCAATTCTTTTTGGTTCTAGAGAAGAGGCCTAAAATGAAATGAATCCTTGTATAAAAAATTCAAGGCATGCACCTAGAGAACTTTGGCTAAAGGTTGTTCCTAGCAAGTGATCATAGGACACCACCAAAGATATTGTTGGTTGATAGAAATCCTAGTTCTATTTTTTTTTTCCATTCCAAAGTAGCTAAGGCTTAATGGCTTATGATTATTTCCTAATACTCTTGACAATAAAAATACACTAAATTTGAATGGGCTCCATAGTTAGAATAGTGTGAAATTTGATCCCCTTCCAAGCTTGTTTACCATAAGGAGCTTCAAGACAATACAATGTTGAGGAGAAATCTCCAAGATTCATTTCAATTAAGTTCCACAATTACACACTTGGAACACAAATCCAACCCTTAATGATGGGTTTGTATAAGATTAAGCCCTCTAGACGTGTGGAAGGAAATCAAAATCCAAAGAAACCCTACGAAAACCATTTTCCTTGGCTAGTGGAAGCCTAAAAAATCACTTAAGATATTTTCAAGATGTTGATAAGAAGGCTTTAGAAAGACCTTGTTGAACACCCAGAATACTGAGAGGGGGGGTGAATCGGTATTCTCTTAACCCATTCAAACATTAAACATCCAATTACTAATGCATACTCAAGTGTAGTAAGGAAAGAATCATGAAACATCCACAATATCACATAACACATGAACACTAGGATTTTTACGTGGAAAATCCAAAATGGGAAAAACCACAATGAGGGTTAGCTCACAATATATTATAACTGGTTATAGTATATGACATAAATGCTCACTGCAGGTGGACTCACTATCCAAGTGGACTCACTTTTCATAGAGAAAAATACATAAGAGAGATGGTGGCTCACAACCTATTTTGAACTATTACAATTGCATCTACAATATGCACGAACACAATTCCAATGAAGCACAATAACAATCCTTATCTAATTCTAATTCAACACTCTACCTCACTCTTCATTCACACAACTCTAATCTTAACTTCGTACTACTTTGATCAAATTCACATCACACAAAATATATGTTTCATCTATCACTTTATCTATATCAAAAAATTGAAAATAATCTAGCATATATATCCACATCTAATAGAACATCAATTAGGTTGGCCTAATTAGATGTAATACCCAAAATATAACTTTTTAGCTCCAAAACCTATCATCCATAAAACACGCTACAATTCAAATCTCAAAATACCTTAAGATAGGTTGACATGGACCTATAATAGATCCCACATAAGATAAAAATGCTTATTCATCCTTCACACAACATCAAACGTGTTAGGTCGATTCCAAATAAGACCTAAAAAACAAAAACCTTCATCTGTGTATCCACATCTTCACACGTGGACCTCAAAACTCAATACCATCTAGAATTCACACTCAACTGACATCTGGAAACTTAACTTCAACACTACAAGGCCAAAAACTTATTCATGAAGTGTGGAATCTCCCACACAAACACACTGTACATAAAATGACTGTAACATGCCAGGCTAAACTCTTTTATTCATATCTCTCATAATGTTTGTCCAATCCCAATGAAATCTTGGATTTAGCTATATTTTTAACATCCACCAAATTAATGTTATAATCACAAAGTGATATCTTCATTTGTGGAGTGGTGCAGACCCAAAAACTGATACACTATAACACTGAGGAAAGAGATAATTGATCCACAAGCTTCAACTAGGAGATATGTTTCATGCATCCATGAGGAAAGAGATAATTGATTCACATCAAAAGAGTGGAGAATTGATGGATGAGGCAATTAAGGTATTGCATGAGATCATACCTGGATCAAACATCAACACATCTCTCTTTGGTATGGATAATTGCAAACTATTGATTGATTCTTTCAAAACATATGCATTTAGACTAAAGATCTAGAGGCGGAGAAAGAGGTCGAGAAGAGGATAAGTGAAAAAAGGATGTTGGAGATCACAGAAAAATGTGCTATACACATAATAAATTTTTAGAAATGTTGAAGGATACAGAAGCATGCGTAGATGAGGCTAAGGCACTATTGCAGTATGGCATGAAGTGGCCTAGAGCCACACAAGGATAAGAAAAGAAATGGACTCCATTAAGTCTCAAATCAATACAGCCTCCAGTGCATATGACCCAACAGTTGACCTCACTTGTGTGACAAGGAATGCAATTGAATATATTCACATGAAGTTCTTCCAACTATAGGTACAAAAAGAACATATTATTTTGCAGTTTGGAGAGGTAAGGGATCTAGTCAATCCCAAACTTACAATTGTTTCTAGAGCTCTTCTTAGTTTTGATAAGGAAAAGAAGATGAATCCAGTACCTGTTACTTTGAAAGAAGGAGAAGAACTTCTATTAGAATTTGAAATGAAAAATAGGTTCCTTGCGGAGGCCAAGAAAGAATGGGAACTTGGTAGGAAATCTTGGGAATATAAATTGAAGAAGTTATAGGTGTCAACCACCTCTGGTTGACACATTTCTTTATCTTTTTATGCATTTATGTTCAAATTCTTTGTAAATATGTGAACAATATAGAAGTCTTTCAATACAATTTTGAGTTTTTGCTTTAGTCTATGACTCAGGGGGAGTCAATTCAATATTTTTCCTTTTATAAATATGACTACATCATTCAAGGGGGGTTCTAGTTACCGTTACATAGGCCTAGAGATGATGGATACCTAGTACCACTGGAGGATGTTGATACACACTTGAGTCAGGAGTACTTAGATTATATTACACAAATTCATTTGTGGCTCATTAGAGCCTAATTTTTAATGTTTATGTGTTGTTAAAATTCCAAAATACACTTATGAAGAGGTGTATTCTCTTCAAGGTATTGCTATATAAGTTGAACATGTGATGATTGAATAGTAAGAGCGAATAGGGAGAGAATATATAGATATAAAAAGATGACTTTCATAATATATATCATGTAGATTATACCATAAAGGACCATGATGCATGAATAAATTTTGGTAGAAATCAATAGATCTTTAATTTTGTGTGACTTCATATTGGTGTCTATTATTTGTTGATTTGAACAATTATTTGGCTGTCTCAACATTGATATTTCTCTGTTATTTGAATTTGTGTATCCAAGTTGATATTCAATTTCATCAAGACACATTTTGTTGTTATTGTGTAATCAATTTAATTGGTTTCCATTAAAGAATCAAAATCATTTTAGTTGATTATAGTAACTTGGAAGTAACATTTGGATCAGTAAGAAGAGCCATGTAATTGATAAGATTGTCATACTGTCTCCAACTCAATAGTATCTTGTTATTCAAATTGAGGATATACTTCATTTGTCAATACACATTTGTTGTCATTGTGTGATTCTTTTAATTGGTTTCTTCAAGGAAGGATTAAAATCTTTTTAAATAAGTCACAGTAACCTGATAAGATCAATTGGATCAATAAGTAGAGTCTATCAATCACATTCTTGCACGTTTATACAAGATATAAACAAACATAAGTGCCAAACAATCAGAACTGTAACCAGTACTAGTTACCTGTCATAAAACTTTATTGACTCTGCTTACCCAATAAAGCACTAGTCCACTTCATATTTCATTATACCTTACCCATTTTTCATATTCTAAATTTCCATTTATCACACTAGGAGTAGGAGTAGTTAACAAGCCATCATCTATCCCACACTTTATGCCATTGTGGATAGATCCTTAAATACAAATAAGTCACACAATCTACTTCAGCTATCAAGGTCCACCGCCTAGGTTTAGCAGAGCCTGGAGTGTAGGGAGCCATCAACCGTATAGGTTAACTCCATTCAATTGTTCAAAAATGTTGCAAGTTTGATCATAGATCCTGGTATCCTCTTAGGATTTGTAACCTGCATTTTTGAGACCCAACAGATTGGTGACTCTACTAGGGATGATCCAATTTTGAACCTTAGCCTTCCATCATAGAGTCATTTCAAAACATCATAAAAGGGTGAACACTCCATTGGGAAGAAACACAATCATTTTCCTACTTATGAAAATTAGGTGGCAAATCTGAACAATTTTTATGACTGATAAAGTAGATATCATAACAAAAAGGATAGAAAATAGACACCAGAGGTATTTTATATCATCCAACATGAATGGAAGATCTTTGCACCAGGAGAGTCCCAAGAAGAACAATGTTAGGTGGATAGATAAGCATGGATCTCCTAGTGGAAAAAATAACACAAATAAGAGTGAAATGGTATCCAAATAGCAAGAAGATAATGTGAACACATCAGAGTAGATCTTCACAACATTTAACTCTCCACTTCACACTGATGGTGGAAATCCCTCAACACCACCTAAAATAAGCAATATAAATGATAATATCCTCAATTTTAGATTAGACCCTCAAAAGGAAAATGATTTTGAGGAACGGGTGGAAGAAGAAAGAAAATAGAGACAAGAGGAATATGATAGGGGATTCTCATCATAGCAAGGAGAAGAAAACCGTGAGGGGTATGCTGATCATACTGCCGTTGATTTTGATAGTATGACTAACCAAGAGATTGAACTACATTTAGAATGGAAAATACAACAACTTAGAAGGAGACAACAGATGATACAAGAAAGTCAAGAGCTAGATCAACAAATGGCACAATTAAGCATCCAAGCATCAAAACCACCAAAATATGTCCCTCCACATAAACAAGGTGGTAATGTCCATTCACATGGAACATCTCAGAACACAAGTTCTTCGGGTGCTTCAAAAGTACCTCATAATACCAGTGTTAACCCAAGACAATGCACTCAGCATAATGTGCCACTACAAAGATCCCAGCCCCCAAATGCTAGTAATATTCCTCAACACTATCCACCATCAAGCAAGTAGTATGTCCCACAACATTAGCAGCATGTGCCATGTCAGAATGTATACCCTCAATGACACATCCAACAAAAAGTTTATCATCAGCCTCAATATGGATACCAATACCACCCCAATCCACCACCTCTGAATTTTCACCCACAAAACCCTATGAGCACATGTGGAAAATTTGGTTTAATAGGGCACCAATTGTATCCATACCCAATTGACAGTAATTGGAGAAATACAATTCCCAAATTTACTAGGAATAATGTGATATCAGCTGAAGAACGTATTAGAAATTTCAATGCCTTTATACAAGATATTGGTATGAAGTATGAGGATGTAAATATGAGATTATTCATGTTGTCCTTAACTGAAGAAGCAAGGGATTGGTTGAATGGTCTACCTGATGCTTCAATTGATTCTATAGAAAACTTTCAGAATCAATTTCTAGAACAATATGGGAATCAGTGTGCCCCTGAATTTTCCCTTCATGAATTGATAAGTATTCAAAAATACCAAAATGAGTCAGTTTATGACTTCAATAAGAGGTTTTCCAAATTATACAATAAAATACCACATGGATCCAAACTAACTGATCTAGCAGCCTTAATTATTTATTTAAAGTCCTTTGATCCAAAAATAGGGTATGAACTCATAAACAGATGCCCTAGGAGTTTAACTAAAGCACAAAAGACAACATTAACCATTGAGAACAATAGAAAGGTTGTGGGGATGACTAGAAAAAGGGACAACCTTAGGGTTCCCCAAAACTCTAACAATCCCTAGAATACTCAGGAGAAATCATACAGAAATGAGAGACCAAGATTACATGATATTCCATATAAAAAAATTTGGAAAGATGGAAAACCCATAACTAATAGGCTGAAGTATAAAGAAACCCCTGATCCCTTAAAGAAAAAAGGAGCCTACATGGTTAATAGCAACCCTTGGTGTCAAGTTTGCAAGATGCCTCATTCCCCGGATCATTGTGTTGTAGCACAATCAATACAAGAAGAAGAAATATAACAATGAAGAGGAAGATCATACAATATATCTAACTTCACATGCCCTTCATCTAGTTGAACAAGAATACTCATCCCTAGGAGATGATGGCTATGAGTATGATGTAAACAACTAGAGGTGCAATATTCACATGGTAGAACAACAGGTCTTCTTTGATCATGATAATGAAAGCAATGATGAATCACATCCTCCTTATATGCCACCTAAGTCAAGTAAGTATAAATTGAGGAGGCCAACTGAGGAAGAGATCAAAGAGTTATCCATTGATGCAGTAGAGCAAGCAAAAAGCAACTATAGGCTAAGAAACAGAATGACAAATACAAATGAAGGCACTCCAAAAGGATTGTTTGTGAAAGATAAAGAAACAACATAGGAAAAACCAAGGAAGGTAGAGAATAAGGAGCTCAATAAGAATGAGCAAAGGCGTGGTCCTAAAGAAGAAGACAAGGAATTATACAAAATCAAACAGAAACATGATGAAACAAATAAAAAGGAGAAAGAAGAAAATAAAGGAGAACCATTGGAACAAAGGAGGATAGCCAAAATAGAAAATACCTCTTCATTTGATTTCACACAAGCATTGTCTCAAGTGAAGATGTTAGTGCCACTATTGGAAATGATGGAGATAAAAGAATATAGAGACAGTGCTATCCAACTAATATCCAATAGAACTAATAAAAACACAAACTTGGAAAACAGAGAAACCACCAAAATTGGTAATGGCAGGCAAGGAGATATAAAAGTCCATGAGGTTTGTCTTTGTGATACATTGATGAATCCTCCATAGGTTGATCCATTTTTTACTACACTTCTCATAAACAACAAATTAGTGATAAATTTCATGATTGATTCATGAGCCACTATTAACATCATGCCAGTAGGGGTCATGAAACAACTTGGCATGTGGGTGGGCACTACTAGTGGTAAATGCTATGCTATAGATAGTAGGCCTGTCCCAGTGGTAGGAATCATGAAAGATGTAGAAGTGAAGTTAGCTACTTATCCACAAGCAGCATACACAATTGACATAACTATAATAAACACACCCCCTCACTTTGGGATGCTCCTGTCAAGACAATGGACTGCTTCAGTGAGAGGAAATGTTCAATTTGACTTATCCTATGCCACAATACTGATAAACGGTGAATAGGTTAAATTGTATAGAGAACCAAGAGTGATCCAAATTGTGGAATATGTTGATCAAAATCAAATGAATTGCTTCTATGATGTGGACTTAGGAAGCTTTAGAATAGAACATTCACAACCTAAATTATTGAACACTGATCCAATTGATAGGGATGTCTCCAAGAATGAGCATGGTGTATGGCAAATGTATTTTGATGGAGCATGCAGTAGAGAAGGTAATGGAGCAAGATTGGTTTTCATTTCACCTAAGGACACAACATTCAAATATTCATTCTTATTAACATTTGAATGCACGGACAACATAGCAAAGTATGAGACCCTGCTAATTGGATTGAACATGGCTATCAAACACAAAATTAAGTTACTAACTATTTTTAGAGATTGTGAGTTGATTATTTCACAAGTAAGATCAAAGTATGCTACAAAAAATAAAAGGCTAAAGTAGTACAAAAATGATGTATGGGACACCATTGAACTATTCGATGCTTTCTCTATTGAATGGATAGATAGGTCCAAGAATTTAATGGCAGACTTCTTGGTGAACGTAGCTTTGAAGAAAGATGATGTCACTCTAGCAGGAATTTCGCAAGTTGAGCTCAAAACAAGACCTGCAATCCCTAATAACATTTATAGTTGGCAGGTTTTTAATGATGATACTAATTTGATTAATTTCTTACATTGCATTGATCAGTATGAAGCCCAAGAAATTTATTTTAATGCATTTGTGGAAGAAGTAGATGGTAAGCAAACTGTATTTGGAAAGGAACGTGTTTAACTCAAGACTAACAAGATTCCTAAGGGACTTGTTGCATTGGAGAGGGTGTTTGATGGAAATGACCAAGCCCTTATGAAACAAACACCAATAAAAAGGGAAGACATTGAAGAAATCAATTTAGGAACTGAATTGGCACCAAAAAAGGTGTACATTGGGAAAAATATAAGCCCAAAAATCATAAAGATGTTGATTGCATTACTAAGGAAATATAAGCACATTTTTGCATGGTCTTATGAGGATCTTAAGGCTTATAGAGAAGATTTGTTCCAACATGAAATCCCATTGAAACTAGGCGCAAAACCTTTTAGACATAACCAAATACCCATAAATCCTACCTTAGAACCTAAAATGCATGAGGAACTTATGAAGCTTAAGGAAGGGGGTATCATCAAGCCTATCAGACATTCATCTTGGGTCTCTAATTTAGTACCTTACAGAAAGAAAAATGGAGACATAAGGCTCTATGTAGACTTCCAAAACCTGAATGTATCCTTTCTTAAGGATAACTACCCACTCCCAAACATGGAGGCTATGTTGCAAAGGGTCACAAGATGTGAGCTGCTCTCTATGATGGACGGATTTTCAGGTTATAACCAGGTGAAGTTCAAGGAATCAAAATAATACAAAATAGCCTTCACCACACCATGGGGAACATATGTATATATGTCAGAATGTTGTTTGGACTTACAAATGCTGGTGCAACTTTCCAGAGAGCGATGGATGTTGCTCTTACTGATCTAATCAATGTAATAATGGTGGTATACTAGGACGATCTCACTGCATATTCCAAGAAAGCAAAGACCATGTTGCACACCTTGAAAAATATTTGTCAAAGCATTGGAATATGGCATTTCCTTGAATCCTAAAAAGTGTCATTTTACAGTAACAAAGGGAAAGTTACTAGGGCACATAGTGTCCAAAGAGGGGGTAAGGATTGATCCAGAAAGGGTGGAAGCCATAGATAAGATTCCCATTCCTAAGACAGTTAAAGCCATCCAGTCCTTCTTTAGGAAAATTAATTTCATGAGAAAAATTATATTTAACTTTGCTGAGATAGTGAAACAAATATCAAAGATGTTAAAGAAGGGTGCAAAGATTGATTGGATAGCTGAGGCCATAGATCCATTCATATCCATCAAAAGATAAATTAAGGAGGCCCCAGTGTTGAAGTCCCCCGATTTCAGTAAGCCTTTTCAAATCTTTTCATTCACATCTTATCACACAATTGCAGCAGTAATGCTACAGAAAAATGATGAGGGGTATGAACAGCCTATTTCTTTCTTCAGCAAATCCTTCCAAAATGCAAAATTAAAATATGACATTGTAGGAAAACAGGCATATGCATTAGTAAAAGTTGTCAAAGCATTTAGATCATATATGGTGGGAGCAAAAGTAATAGCTCATGTACCTAATGTTGCAGTAAAAGATGTGTTTATACAAACTGAAGCAACAGGTCGTAGGTGCATATAGATAAACCAAATCCAAGAATTTAATATTGAGTTTCAAATCACCAAGTTGTAAGAGGACAAGGATTAGCCAAATTAATGGCTGAAACAAATAATGAAGTTTCCCAAGTGTGCAATGTGAATGATGAAGATAACGTGATTACTAGTATTGAGCACACACCATGGTACACTAATATTGTGTATTATCTTAAACACATGAAATGTCCCAAAGGATTTAATGATAACAAGAAAAGGGCACTTAAACTACAGGCTTCAAAGTATGTATTTATGAAAGGTGGTCTCTATTGGAAAAATAGGGATGGTGTTCTATTGTTGTGCCTAGATGAAAATCAAGCAAAGCATGTTTTGAAGGAAATGCATGAAGGAGTATGTGGAGGGAATTTCTCAACAAAGACCACTGCACATAAGGTGTTAAGGGCAGGCTACTATTGGCCTAGATTTTTCAATTATGCCTATGATTATACTAGGAAGTGTTATGCATTTCAAAAAAAAATTGGGAAATTAAACTATCAAGGGGCATTTCCTTTAAGACCTATGCAAGTTGAGGCTCCATTCCACCAATGGGGAATTGATTTCATAGGAGAGATTGCATAAAAATATAGTGGAGGACATAGATGTATATTAGTAGCCACAGACTACTTCAAAAAATGGGTAGAAGCTATACCTACCAAACAAGCAACTAGTAAGGTCGTAACAAACTTTTTATTGGAAAATATCATCACCAGATTCGGAGTGCCAACAAGAATTATAATTGATAATGGGATGTGCTTCAAGTCATATGAATTCAAGGGATTTTTCCAATCCTATGGTATAGTGATTTCATATTCTTCACCATATAATCCACAGGAAAACGGGCAAGTTAAATCCAGCAACAAGATCATATTAAAGATCATAAAAAGAATGTTGGATAATAACAAAAATGCTTGGGATTCCAACTTGAGACTAGCCTTGTGGGAAGATAGAATCACTGTAAAAAAAGGCCATTGGAAAATCACCTTTTGAACTTGTGTATGGGACTCAAGCTAGGCTTCCTTTGCATAATTTATTACTAGTATGCAAGTTCATCTTGCAAGAAGATTCAGACATTCCTAAACCTATGGAGGAGAGGATGGAAGAGTTAGGGAACTTGATGAGGTCAGGAACCAAGCTCAGCAACACAATAAGAAGAAACAATTACAGATGAAATACTTATATGAAAAAAGGGCTAAAAATAGAAAATTTGAAGTAAATGACATGGTTCTCATGTGGAATGCCAAGATTCAAGACAAAGGGAAACATGGGAAATTTGAAGCCCTATGGTTCGGACCATTTGTCATTATTGGAAAGGGTGGTGAAGATTCATATTACCTCCAGAACATGATAGGAGAAGAACAGGAACTACCAGTGCATGGACAATTCCTGAAATATTTCTTTTCTTAATCTTCCATGCACAGTAGTCTAGGAGAAGGTCAAAAATTTCCAGTGTATGGACAATTCTTGAGAAACCTCTTAAAATAATTTTCCATGCACAATAGTATAGTATTCCATTCCACTTCCATTTCTCACTCATTTCTGAATTCATTTCAACCTCCATACCAGATAAATAAGGCATTTGGTTTGCTTCCCCAAAGACCTATATTCTTGCCAAACCAACAAGGGGTATACATCCCCAATCAGATCCACTATTAGAACTGGAAAAATCTCACATTTTTAACTAGCCTTCACCCACCTACCTTCCATGTGTTAATTCTCAAAAACACTAGTTGAAAAACCTCAAGAGGTTGTCAAGCTCTTGGTACGTTTTAGGCTAACGAACAAGGCCAAATGGTGTATTTGAACCTTCTTCTCTTCAGGCTCTGCCAGACCTTAGGTGGGTGTACCTATATAATGGAACAGATTAGAGGGATGTATGATTTGGTTGAATTGATGGATCTAGCCACAGTGGCAAATGGTGTGGCATAGATGAAAGCTTACTAATTACTCCTACTAAAATTTGAAATGTGAATGTATGGATAAGATTTTATGAAATTCTAAAATGGAATTGGTATGACCAATGACTACTTCTGTTGGGTTAATGGAGTCAAGAGGTGAGTGATCCGCGACTTACTAACTGGCTACAATTTGAATTGCTTGGCACTTGTGACTTTTTATACCTTATATAAATGTGCAAGGATGTAACTACTAGAGTCTTCTTATAAATCCAAATGGTTCTTACCAAGTTACTGTGACTAATTCAGAGGGAATTTTAATCCTTCCTTGAAGGAACCAGTTAACTAAACCACACAAATGTAGCAAGTGTGCCTTGACAAATCAAATACTTTTGATTTGAATAACAAGATAGAACCAAACTGGAGACAATATGATAATTTTATCGATTATAGGGCTCTTCTTTAATGATCCAAGTGATACTCCCAGATTATGTGATTGACTAGAAGGATTTTAATTCTTTTAGGGAAATCAATTAATCACATCACACAAGAATAGCAAATGTTCCTTGATAAATTGAATATATCCTTGATACACCAATTTAAATAATAAGGAAAATATCAAGTTGGAGACAACCAAATAATCGTGAATTTTAAACAAACAATTGACACCATATTTTTTATCACCAAATTAAATCTTCTTGTCCATTATATTACTTCAAAATATTTTTGCAATACATAGCATAATGTTTTGTTTCAGCAACTAATCAACCTATCCCTACTACCTAACGCCTAATTTATTGCTTGTTCTAATGATGATCTCTCTCCTTTGATTTCATTTAGCATATATACACTATTTTAAGGTTATGACCCCTCATAACATCCGTCTGGTGCAACTCTTCTTTTCGGTGCAGCTCTTCGTTTAATTATTCTTGGCAAAATATTTAATTATTTGCTTTTGGAAAAATAAATATTTTAATCTTCACCTTAATAATCTTCATTAATCTTAATCCTTTTGTTGGAAAATCTCTCGTTCATTCCAATTTAATAAATTATTCCTCAGGTAAAATAATTACCCAATCCATGATTCTTCAAATGATTAACTTCTTGGAGGAATGTTTTAATCCTCAGTGAAAACATTTGTACTTTAAATAACGTCTCCCACGAATTATGATTGCACATTTATTTTATCAAAATAATCTCATTATGATCATTACTTTAAACAAATCTCTGTTTGTATTTTCACCCAATAAATACATATTACCCACTCTCGTAACTCCTTCAGTGCAAATATTTGTAATTTTTACCCTTTATGATTTTTGTGGGTGAAATAAACATATTCCTTATAACCCCATAGTAAAAACATGAATTTTATATTCCTCAAAATAATATTATCTTCCACCATAGTCTCCTTTTATTCAATCTTCTCTCCGCATTATGACCACATTTATTCATATATCGGGATAATTTGAATAATCGATGAGACTTTCTATACTTCCATGGACATTGATTCTCTTGCCGATGAAGCAAGTGCCATCAGGCTATCGGTGGGACTGGGTATTCAACTCCACCGATGGGCACTTCTCCTATCGATATGTTTCCATCGGTATGACTTGCATAGTCAGAGAGATATGAGAAGGCTACGTTGATCCTTCATGTCACACCGATGTATTTAGCGTTTATTGCTTGGCTCTGAATTTTTCAATAGTTTAGTTTCAAAATTGTATTCACTTACTACAGGTTCTTAGGTAGCTCACTTAGATTGCTTCGAGAGATTATAATTCCTCTATCCTCCTCTATTTTTTTATTGAATGTCTTCAATATCTCCTCGTCCTTCGAAGGATGAATGCTAAGAACATTGGCAAAAATTTACTCAAATTATCAATTTTCGATGCTTTTCCAGTTTTTAGTCCCTTGGTGAGATGTTTTGGGGCTATTGGCAGTTGAGTAAGTTGTCCAATACGAGGCAATACCATTGTAAATTTATCTCTATCTTTTGTCTCTACTTTTGCCTTATTTTGTCCATAGATCATAACCACTGGTCCAGATATTTGATCAAGCATTTCCCCTACTTTTTTTATAAACTCTCTCTGTCTCGACTTTGGAGCAGCCCTTGCTGACCACTGTGAAAAATTGGGAAAATATACAATAATTCATCCTAGTGACAAGATTGTCTCATGAAGGGCTTCCATAGCAATAAAGCACTCTTCTGTTTGTGCATCTAAATCATGCTCAATGTCTTGAATGTCAACCAAGTACAAGGAAAGTCTTTCAGCTTGCTCAGCACTCTTTTCTTCCTTTGAAGCATTCCATTTTGGGATTTCATCACTGTCAACCATAATGGCCACTTTATTGTCATTTACTTCATAAACCTCTCCACGTTGACCTGTACTCAAAGGCCTACTTTTTCCTAAACCACGTTCATGCACTCCAATATACTTTATATGATCTCCTTTCTTGAAAACATTTTCTGATTTCTGTGATGATTCCAAGTCATCAAAGTCTTTTGAAGAATGTTTTGTATAGTCACAATCTTCCCCGAAAACTCTCGTTATCACTGTTTCTAAGTCTTCAAGCCCACGGGAAATATTTTCAAGATTTGTTTCCACAACAGATTGGTGCTCCTCTTCATCATTAGCATCATATTTTCCTTCACTACTTATCCACTTATCTTCATTACTTCCATCATTCTCATCATCTACCTCTGATTCTAAAGAACATTCTTCCCCAGTTTCTTCGTGTTTAGTTTCATCATCAGTCTCTGCTTCTGATGCACTTTCTTCACTTAAATCATGAGGAGCAAGAACACTACTGTCAAGATTTAACAATGGCACTTGTAAATGATGAGCAAGGGATTTTGCTAATCTCTCTTTATATAGCTTTGACCTCTACATGTCTTCTATTTCTGAAATCGACTATCTTTCAAGGCTTCATCCAAATGGTGTACTCCTCATGGCTATATTAGTATATATTCATATACCCCCTTTATGTTGTGCGCCCAGCTGCCACATTTCATAATATTTTCAACACATATGCCTTCTCTTCCCACACGTGGCCTACCAAGGCATTCAAGCTCTGTTTCTTAATTTTTATAATCTCACAAACACCTACCTACCATATCTCATTGTGTTGAAAAATTGTGGTTCATGATAATCTTCCTTCATACTCAAGTCATGGCATTGGTCTTTATACCCATTTTAAATTGCGTCTTTTTGGTCTTGTGAGACTTATCTATATTTTGTGTGGTACATTCAAGAAATTCCTTACAGTGTTTTCAAGCAATCCTTGATAGATTTAGTTAGACTTTGGTGTGTAATTAAAAGAGTCAGACACCCTCTCAAATTGAAGAAATAACAATCTGATTGCAATTGTGGATGCCTTATCCTAAGCCATTCGACATACCTTGTCAAAGACTCCTTAGAGGTCTTTTGAACATAACCCCAAATAAGTGAGTTGCATGACATCTTATCTCTCATTCAAAGTTTGATATGCATCTTAAACTGAGATGGTTATTTGTCAAAATTTTGCTTCCTCCAAAACTGTCTTATAAAACTGATCAAATGATCTTCAAAAGCCATGAAAATTCACCAGAATGTTGATTGGTGATAGTGGAATGTGATTGCAGGAGGGTTTGGCATGAATTCATCAGATTTGAAATTTGTTAACGCAAAAATTTTACTATTCAACATTTTCTAAAAAATTGCCATTGTCCAATTTAACTGAAACCCTCCAAAATGCTTTCTTGAAATAATATCAAATCAGATTCTATGAAATTGTAACCTCAAAGATTAGTTAATTTAGGCATGGTGAACACGTATGCAAGAGGGTTTTTCACCAAGCATCTTCATTCACGAAATATCAAACATCAAAGTTGACCATTATGTAGCTATTCTGGAAATGTAGTCTTCAAACTGAGTAAAATCCATTTGGTTTTAATTTTGAAAAAATACCAAATGATGTCCAAAAGCCCTGAAAATTGGCATGTTGAAGGTAGATCTTGGTGGGGATAATATTAAGCACCAATCGGTTTGTCTTGACAATCTTCCAATTGCTTAATATTATCTTCCAAAGTTGGTCACTTTAACAGATTTTACTATGTAGACAACAAACATTCGCAGAACCCTTCAACTTGGCTTTTTGAATCCCTATCAAAACTAATCGTACGAAGCTAAAAATTGGCAAGCACATTCACATATGGTAGATGAACATCCGTGCAAGGTGGTTTGGAATGAAAACGAACAAAATCCAGGTTTTTGGGAGAGAAGACTAAGTGTTTTATCCATTGAGCAGCATATTCAAACTCTTTTATGTGATGATCTGATATGGTTTTGAAAAAACCACACCACAGCTTATGGCACAAGGCCACGAATAAAGAAAGGCCAGTATTTTCCTCTATCAAACACCTTGCTCTGATATGTTTTCATCAAATCCTTCTTAAGAACACTCATGCAATCAGCCCTGTTATATCTACCACCATTGGAAATTTTCAAAATGATACTACCTTCAACACTGCTCACATTTACTTTTTCATTTTTTGATTCAAACTTAGGCATAATTTGAATATTGTTACTATCATGTGACAAACTCATGCCCCATTTATTACACCAAGAACTTTTATTCTTAATGCCAAATTCTTCATCATTTTGGTCACTGTCATGCATTATAAAATAGTCTCCCAGCTGAACTTAAAACTGAAAATTTGAATTCTTCTCACATGGTTCTGAGAAATCTGCCACATCAACATCTTCAGAAATAATCAAATCTGAAATACTTTTTATTTCTTCTATATCACTAATTGGTGGTGATACAAACCCATGATTCATACAATCATCATTTTTCACATTCGATCCAACTGATGCTGGGGATGAAATTTCTGAATCATTTTTATGTATGTATTTTTGGTATTCCATTGCTAGCAAGTCTGAAATTTTTTCACTACTGAGTGAACATGTTTCTTCATCCATCTCATTGTTGTTGTGTTCTTCTCTTTTCTTGTCATCAAAAATTAGTAATTCAAATGCATCAATCTCATGTTCATTTGCTTCACAGGTTGGTGCAATATCTCGATTATCAGAAAATACTTCATTCTCATCATAAAGTGGATTTGAATACACATGAAATTCATTTTCTGGCACACCTTGGAAAAATATCATATGGTCTTCTTCTATCTCTTCATCATACAATGGATTTGAAAAAAATTGAAAACCATTTTTAAGTGTACAAACCTCTTCCTCATCCAATGTGTCTTCATGGTACTCAACTGCAGTTGGATGTGTTATTTGTTCATTGTCAAATGAGCTTGCTTCTTCCATTGCTTCTTCATCCTAATCTCCATAAGAACTGCAAGAATCACTTTGTTGTAGATCAAAATCTAAATATTCAATGGATCCCTCATAACATGCACTGTCACAATTTGTTATGCAAGAGAGACCCTCTATATCTTCATCCTCCTCATGTAGGTTGTCATAGGAACTGTTTTCACTTGCACACTCATGTTCTATGAACTGATCACAATCATTATTTTCCTCCTCGAACTGTTGATACTGATATGTGTTTTGTTGCAAATTTTGGTTGACAACTCCAAGAGGGATCAAATTTTGTTGCACATTTTGATATGGAGTTTGGTATTGATATGGGTAATATTCAGGATATTGATGATTTTGGCAGCTTACTAGTCTTTGACCAGGAGGGACAGGATAAGCATTTATTTGTTTTGATGATTATGGTGAATAAATTTCCTATTGTACATGATATGCATTACCTCCATTGCCAAAATTCCCAGTTATATTATGTGGCATTTGTGGGGTCCAAGGACCACTTGTATTTGTATATCCATCCTCATTGGAGAGTGGTATATATTGTGGTGTGTCTAAAGCAGGCAAGATACCCAGTTCTCTCAATTCTTGAACCAATGCTTCTTTTTGCTTTACTTCTACTTCCAATCTATTATTTTCTTCCCTTATCTCAATTAAATATTTTATTAAAATGTTGTTGTGCATTCTTCATCAAATTTGTTTTTTATAGAGTTGCCACCTACTTTTTCCAAAAGTAGGAAAATGAAATGGATTTTGATGTTTTTTCTTGGCTCACCCCAGCGGAATCCCCTACTCAATTATGTGAGATGAAAAAGATGCAAAAAATCTTTAATGACTCTGTAAGGAAAGACGGTTTGCTATTGGATTTCTTCAAGTTCTCCCCAACAGAGTCGCCAATCTATTAGTTGTGTGACTCGGATGGGGAGTGCAAATGAAACAATTGTGAACCTTTGCTTGAAGACCAATTTCAGAACTTTATTGACTCTATGAATGGATAAGCTGGAACCGAAGTTTCTGATATTTTTCCCCAATAGAGTCACCAATCTGTTAGTTGTGTGACTCGGATGGGGAGTGCGGCTGATACAATTATGAATTTGTAGTTAAAGATTAGTTTGAAAACTTCATTGACTCTATGTGGAAAGGCTGGAACTAAATTTCTTTATGAGTTTTTCCCCAGTAGAGTCGCCAATCTGTTAGTTGTGTGACTCGGATGGGGAGCTACAAACTACACAATTATGAGTCTCTAGTTGAAGACCTGATTTGAAAATTTTTATGATTCTATAAGGCAAGGCTGCCTGCTACCAGATTTTCTCAAATCTTCCCCAGCAGAGTTGCCAATCTGTTAGTTCTCAAAAACTTTGGTTGAAAAACCTCAAGAGGTTGTCAAGCTCTTGGTACGTTTTAGGCTAACGAACAAGGCCAAATGGTGTTTTTGAACCTTCTTCTCTTTAGGCTCTGCCAAACCTTAAGTGGGTGTACCTATATAATGGAGCAGATTAGAGGGATGTATGATTTGGTTGAATTGATGGATCTATCCATAGTGGCAAATGGTGTGGCATAGATGAAACCTTCCTAATTACTCCTACTAAAATTTGAAATGTGAATGTATGGATAATATTTTATGAAATTCTAAAATGGAATTGGTATGACTAGTGCCTACTTTTGTTGGGTCAATGGGGTCAAGAGGTGAGTGATATGCAACTTACTAACTGGCTACAATTCAAATTTCTTGGCACTTGTGACTATTTATACCTTATATAAACGTGCAAGGATGTAACTACTAGACTCTTCTTATTGATCCAAATGGTTCTTACCAGGTTACTGTGACTAATTAAGAGGGAATTTTAATCCTTCCTTGAAGGAACTAGTTAACTAAACCACACAAAAGCAACAAGTGTGCCTTGACAAATCAAATACTTCTGATTTGAATAACAAGATAGAACCAAACTGGAGACAGTATGATAATTTTATCAATTATAGGGCTCTTCTTTAATGATCCAAGTGATACTCCCAGATTACTGTGATTGACTAGAAGGATTTTAATTCTTTTAGGGAAACCAATTAATCACATCACACAAGAACAACAAATGTGCCTTGATAAATTGAATATATCCTTGATACACCAATTTAAATAATATGGAAAATATCAAGTTGGAGACAACCAAATAATCGTGTATTTTCAACAAACAATTGACACCAAATTTTTTATCACCAAATTAAATCTTTTTGTCCATTATATTACTTCAAAAGATTTTTGCAATACATAGCATAATGTTATGTTTCAGCAACTGATCAACCTATCCCTACTACCTAACTCCTAATTTATTGCTTGTTCTAATGATGATCTCTCTCCTTTAATTTCATTTGGCATGTATACATTATTTTAGGGTTATGACCCCTCATAACATTCATTTGGTGCAACTCTTCTTTTTGGTGCAGCTCTTCATTTAATTTTTCTTGGAAAAATATTTAATTAGTTTCCTTCGACAAAATAAATATTTTAATCTTCATTAATCTTAATCCTTTTGCTAGAAAATCTCCCGTTCATTCCAATTTAATAAATTATTCCTCAGGTAAAATAATTACCCCATCCATGATTCTTCAAATGATTTTAACTTCTTGGAGGAATGTTTTAATCCTCAGTGAAAACATTTGTACTTTAAATAGCGTCTCGTGAATTATGATTGCACATTTATTTTATCAAAATAATCCAATTCTGATCATTACTTTAAACAAATCTTCGTTTGTATTTTCACCCAATCAATACATATTACCCACTCTTGCAACTCCTTCAGTGCAAATATTTATAATTTTTACCCTTTATGATTTTTGTGGGTGAAATAAACATCTTCCTTATAACCCCTTAGTAAAAACGTGAAGTTTATATTCCTCAAAATAATATTATCTTCCACCATAGTCTTGTTTTATTCAATCTTCTCTCTACATTATGACCATATTTATTCATATATCGGGATAATTTAAATAATCGATAAGACTTTCTATACTTCCACGGACATTGATTCTCTTGCCGATGAATCAAGTGCCATCGGGCTATCGGTGGGACTGGGTATTCAACTCCACCAATGGGCACTTTTCTTGCCAATATGTTTCCATCGGCATGACTTGCATAGTCGGAGAGATATGATAAAGCTACACCGATCCTTCATGTCACACCGATGTATTTACGGTTTTTTCCCTGGCTCCAAATTTTTCAATAGTTCAGTTTCAAAATTGTATTCACTTATTGTAGGTTCTTAGGTAGCTCACTTAGATTGCTTCGAGAGATTATAATTCCTCTATCCTCCTCTAGTTGTTTATTGAATGTCTTTAGTATCTCCTCGTCATTCGGAGGATGAATACTAAGAACATTGCAAAAAAGTTTACTCAAATTATCAATTTTCAATGCTTTTCTAGTTTTTAGTCCCTCAGTGAGATGTTTCAGGGGTATTGGCAGCCGAGTAAGTCATCCAATATGGGGCAATACCATTGTAAATTTATCTCTATCTTTTTTCTCTGCTTTTGCCTTGTTTTGTCCATAGATCATAACAACTGGTCCAGATATTTGATCAAGCATTTCCCCTACCTTTTTTATAAACTCTCTATGTCTCAACTTTGGAACAACCCTTGCTGACCATTGTGAAAAATTAGGAAAATATACAATAATTGGTCCTAGTGACAAGATTGTCTCATGAAGGGCTTGCATAGCAATAAAGCACTCTTCTGTCTCTGCATTTGAATCATGCTCAATGTCTTGAATGTCAACCAAGTGCAAGGAAAGTCTTTCAGCTTGCCCAATACTCTTTTCTTCCTTTGAAGCATTCCATTTTGGGATTTCATCACTGTCAACCATAATGGCCACTTTATTGTCATTTACTTCATAAACCTCTCCACGTTGACCTGTATTCAAAGGCCTACTTTTTCCTAAACCACAGTCATGCACTCCAATATACTTTATATGATCTCCTTTCTTGAAAACATTTTCTAATTTCTATGATGATTCTGAGTCATTAGAGTCTTTTGAAGAATGTTTTGTATTGTCACAATCTTCCCTGGAAACTCTCGTTATCACTATTTTTAAGGCTTCAAGCCTAGGGGAAATATTTTCAAGAGTTGTTGCCACAACAAATTGGTGCTTCTCTTCATCACTAGCATCATATTTGCCTTCACTACTTGTCCACTTATCTTCATTACTTCCATCATTCTCATCATCTACCTCTGATTTTGAAGAACATTCTTCCCCAGTTTCTTCGTGTTTAGTTTCATCATCAGTCTCTACTTCTGATGCAATTTCTTCACTTAAATTGTGAGGAGCAAGAACACTACTGTCAATATTTAACAATGGCACTTGTAAATGATGAGCAATGGATCTCTATATAGCTCTGACCTCTACATGTCTTCTATTTCTAAAATCGACTATCTTTCAAGGCTTCATCAAAATGGTGTACTCCTTATGGCTATCTTAGTATATATTCATATACCCCCCCTTTATGATGTGCACCTAGCTACCAGCATTTCATAATCTTTTCAACACATATGCCTTCTCTTTGCACACATGGCCTACCAAGCCATTCAAGATCTGTTTCTTAATTTTTATAATCTCACAAACACCTACCTGCCATATCTCATTGTGTTGAACAATTGCGGTTCTTGATAATCTTCCTTCATACTCGAGCCGTGGCATTGGTCTTTATACCCATTTTAAATTGTGTCTTTTTGGGTCTTGTGAGACTTATCTATATTATGTGTGGTACATTCTAGAAATGCCTTACAGTGTTTTCAAGCAAGCCTTGATAGATTTAGTTGGCCTTTGGTGTGTAATTTAAAGAGTCATAGACACCCTCTCAAATTGAAGAAATAACAATCCGATTGCAATTGTGGATGCCTTATCCTAAGCCATTCAACATACCTTGTCAAACACTCCTTAGAGGCCTTTTGAACATAACCCCAAATAAGTGAGTTGCATGACATCTTATCTCTCATCCAAAGTTTGTTATGCATCTTAAACTGAGATGGGTATTTGTCAAAATTTTGCTTCCTGACACTTTGCAGTGTGGCAAAAATGGGTCAAGTAGCTTCCAAAACTACCTTATAAAATTGATCAAATGATCTTCAAAAGCCATGAAAATTCACCAGAATGTTGATTTGTGATAGGGGAATGTGATTGCAGGAGGGTTTGGCATGAAATCATCAGATTTGAAAGTTGTTAACGCAAAAAGTTGACTATTCAACATTTTCTGAAAAATTGCCATTGTCAAAATTAACTGAAACCCTCCATAATGCTCTCTTGAAATAATATCAAATCAGATCCCATGAAATTGTAACCTCAGAGATTCGTTCATTTAGGCATGGTGAACACGTATGCAAGAGAGTTTTTCACCAAGCATCTTCATTCATGAAATATCAAACATCAAAGTTGACCATTATGCAGCTGTTCTGGAAATGCAGTCTTCAAACTGAGTAAAATCCATTTGGTTTTAATTTTGAAAAAATAACAAATGATGTCCAAACGCCCTGAAAATTGGCATGAAGGTAGATCTTGGTGGGGAGAATCTGAAGCACCAATCGGTTTGTCTTGACAATCTTCAAATTTCTTAATATTATCTTCCAAAGTTGGTCACTTTAACATATTTTACTATGCGTAGACAGCAAACCTTCGCAAAACCCTTCAACTTGGATTTTTGAATCCCTATCAAAACTGATCGTACGAAGCTGAAAATTGGCATGCACATTCACATATGGTAGATGAACATCCGTGCAAGGTGGTTTGGAATGAAAATGAACAGATCCAAGGTTATGATTTTTCAAAATTTGCTCCTTGGGTTGATTTTACAACTGAGTTTTCTGAGTGTTGAAATCCAATATTTTAATATAGGAACCTAAAATTTGCATAAAATTTTAGGCTCCAACACCATGTACCACAAAAATTCACCACACCTAAATTTCATGATCAATACAAATTGTTGAAATTTATGTGACAAGATCCATTTTACAACCCATGTTAACTAATGATCCCATTAATATAGCCTTTGACATATAATAATCTCTTTGATCATAGTTAGGAAAAATCTTTGAGAGTAATTGGTCCTTATCGGGAAGATCATCAACATGTCTTTCCGATTTACAAGTCCTAGCCCCTTATTGGAATATTTTTTGCATATCAGGAAGAGGTGAATAAAGTTACAGCGATCAAAGGCCCCGAAGATAACATGTGTGCACAATTAGGAAGACAGTGCATAACATTTCACCAATGAAAACTTATCGGCAAAAGTAGGCTGGACGGAGGGAAATTTTCAAATCACACTGAACTCGCATGTCACGCCGATGGAAACCTTATCGAGGAGAAATATACACACTTTCACGTATAAAATAGAAGAACAATTGTGTCAGAGAGATATGTATGATTAGAGTAAATCCCTCAGATCTCTCTGACCATGTTGGTTATGCCGATGAGAGAGGTTTTCGGGGAGAGTCTCACTAACTTATCCCAACGAGCAAGGTAGTAGAGGAAATACATCGAGGAGACCAAGTACATCAGAAAGGCATATTATTCTCTTAGCGATGGCACATGTCTACCCGATGGTAACATAGAATGACCACTATTTGTCGAAAAGACGTCGGGCGATGATGTAAAGGATTTCTGACAATTCAAACCACCTTGATATCAAGCAAACTTCAAAATTTTCTCCCCAAAATAATAGGAGTTGAAAAGAAAGAGAGAAGGCAATTGTACAATATCAGTGAGAGTATTAAGTGGTCTTCCCGACTAAATATGAGAACCAAAAGGACACTTCATATCGAAGGTACATTCAGCTATGTCTTGGCAATTAGTTATGAATGTATAAAACAAAGATGGTGCCAAATAAAACACATAGATCGGCCTGAGATTAAAAGGGTTTCACCAACACAGTCTTCTTATATAACTCTGACATTTCAAAATTAGAAAAACATATTGCATTAATTTCCAGTGGAAGACATTAATGGCCGCACAAACGAACCTTGTATGAATGTTTCTGATTGAAAAGAGAATGAACCAAAAGAATATTTAGAAGTTGCAGCAAAGAAGGACGGGAGATTGAGCGACAAACAAGGAATTTAGTGCACCCAAAGACATACAAGTAAGCATACAAAATATCCCTACAAATTGTAATTCAATTATGCCACCTTGTAGAGAAATAAGATGGAAAGTTCAAGTTCTGCAAAAACAAAAAATAGGAAGCAACAAGGTGAAATTAGCTAGTCCAAAAGTAAGAAACAGAAAATTGAAACGAGGCAGGAATCTAAAACAAAATAATGGAAACTAAACCAAGATCTCATTGATCAATTGCCTGGTTTAGGGCCAAAAGCTAGAAGGTCTGCACAATTGAGGGTCGATGTAGAAAGATTAGAGGATAAATGCAAACATGTAGGAGATGTATGGACCCCCATTAGGGGATATGAATTGTTCATGTTTCATTATTGTCACAAAAGTAGATTTGAACCAGTCTGTAACCCTTGGAATTTCAATTTGGGAAAGCTGGTTGTTCCCAACTTCTTTTTGAATGTAGAGCTCATAAAATTTCTGGCCAATCATTATAACCCAGACCTTAAATCCATATGCAACCTGCAAGGAGAACCTTTCATACATGTATCCAAAATTGTGCTTTGTGAAGTGTTCAGCCTGGATGGAACATGTGATCAACCTATAGTGCACAAGGATTTAGAGAAAGAGTATTGGAGGATGGATACTACCTACAAAGGATGGAGGTTACCATTACACAGGCCTAGAGATGACAGAAACCTAGTACCACTAGAGGATGTTGATACACACTTGAGTCAGGAGACTTAGATCATATTACACAAATTCATTTGTGGCTCATTAAAGCCTAATTGTTAATGTTTATGTGTTGTTAAAATTCCAAAAGACACTTATGAAGAGGTGTACCCTATTCAAGATATTGCTATATAAGTTGAACATGTGATGATTGAATAGTAAGAGCGAATAGCGAGAGAATATATAGATATAAAAAAGATGACTTTCATAATATATATCATGTGGATTATATTGTAAAGGACCATGATGCATGCATAAATTTTGGAAGAAATCAATAGAAGATCTTTAATTCTGTGACTTCATATTGGTGTCTATTGTTTGTTGATTTGAACAATTATCTAGTTGTCTCCACATTGTTATTTCTCTATTATTCGAACTTGCACGTATCCAAGTTGATATTCAATTTCATCAAGACACATTTTGTTGTTATTGTGTAATCAAGTTAATTGGTTTCCATTAAAGAATTAAAATCCTTTTAATTGATTATATAGTAACTTGGAAGTAACATTTGGATCAGTAATAAGAGCCCTGTAATTGATAAGATTGACATATTGTCTCTAACTCGATAGTATCATGTTATTCAAATTGAGGATATACTTCATTTGTCAAAACACATTTGTTGTCATTGTGTGATTCTTTTAATTGGTTCCTTCAAGGAAGGATTAAAATCATTTTAAATAAGTCACAGTAACCTGATAAGATCGATTGGATCAATAAGTAGAGTCTTTCAATCACATTCTTGCATGTTTATACAAGATATAAGCAAACATAAGTGCCAAACAATCAGAACTGTAACCAATACTAGTTACCTATCATAAAACTTCATTGACTCTGCTTACCCAATAAAACACTGGTCCACTTCATATTTCATTATACCTTACTTATCCATTTTTCATATTCTAAATTTCCATTTATCACATTAGGAGTAGGAGTAGTTAACAAGCCATCATCTATCCTACACTTTATACCACTGTGGATAGATCCTTAAATACAAATAAGTCGCACAATTTTCTTTAGCTATCAAGGTCCACCCACCTAGGTTTAGCAGAGCCTGAAGTGTAGGGAGTCATCAACCGTATAGGTTAACTACATTCATTGGTTCAAAATGTTGCAAGTATGATCATAGAGCCTGGCATCCTCTTAGAATTTGTAACCTGATTTTTTGAGACCCAACACCCAACCTACACTTAGCCTCATGGCATGCACCTAAGTTCTCGGCCAGTCCATACCCAGCATCTCAGCCTCTCTACGCCCAACCACCGTAACCTCGGTTTGTCTATGCTTAGCCTCGCGACCTCTCTATTTGCATCTAGCATGTTGGCTTGCATCTAGCATCTCGGACTCTCAGCTTGTTTAGCACCCAACACCACGACAGGTTCAGCACCCAACCTCTCAACCTCCATGCATTCTCTCACCCTCCACATAACCTCTCGGTCTCTGCCTGGCCTCTCGGCATCCATGCATCCTCTCAGCCTCCATGTAACTTCTTGGCCTCTGCACATCCTCTTGGCCTCCACACAGCCTCTTAGCCTCTGTGCATCCTCTCGGCCTCCACATAGCTCAACTTGCTCCCTGGCCGACCGTCGCTCTCAGCTCCAAGCTCTAAGTGATTCCAAGAGAGACACCAAAGAGTCGAGAGAATTTCATTCTCTATCGCTTCCAAACTGTTCAACTACCATGCCCCTTTAGGGTTTCACCTCGAGCCGCACACCATCATCCAGCATGCAATCTTGGCCATCAGATAAGCAGTCGAACAAATCTCCATAGTTGAACTTAGGGTTAACTACAAGAGACATTCATTACAATCTCACTGAGCACATGGGCCCACATGCCATTTGTCCTCCACTTCATCACCACATGTCGGCCTTCATCATGATCAACCAACCTTATCAGATCTCAAGTGGTCCCCAAAACCTTCGACATCCAAGTCACTCTATCGTTGGAGAACCGAACTTCAAAACCTCTTGACAGAAGTTATGAAGTTCCCAGAACGTACGACTCACCAATAAAGGGATCACCCTATCACCCAAAACCTGAACTTCCAAACCTCATGTTAGAGGTTAAGAAGTTCTCAAAACCCATGACAATTCAAAAACAAAGGAAGTATCCTTCCCTTCACAGTCGCTAAGTCGAGAGGTTAAGAAACTTCAGAACCCCGCGACTTCAATTAGATAAACCTGAAAACCAGTGACTTAACACAGGTTGATGAAGGAGGAAAACACAACTGCTCCAGGAAGTCAATCAAGCCAGTAATTTGAGTCACAATTCTCAACATGAGCATCATCATTATGCACTTCTTCTTCCACATTTGGTTTTGAAGCATTGATTTCAACATTCATTTATTCTTCAATCACCAAAGTCAATCCTAAGTTTTGCACGATCTCCTCCGCTTTATCATTGATTTCTTTCTGGATTCTCTCCAGATCACCTTTGTCTTTTCCCATAAGGATTATGACTCTTCATTTGGTTCTCATCTCCTTACTATATATGGTGACCAATGTATCCTTATCATCTTCAAAAAGTGGAGCACCAACTCTTTCCAAGGCTTCATCTTTTATCCTTTCAAGTTCTTGTATTGCCTCTTGTCTCCCTTTTAAAAAAATATTCCATATCTCATCATCAGGAATATCCTTTTTGATAAATTTTGCATCTCAATTTCAAGAAAAATTATATATTTGATTTTGGCTTCAATGATGGTATCCTTGTCTACTTCATCTGCATCCTTGTATAATGTTGCAGTCTCGACCAACATTTCATTTTGTATAATGTTATTGAACAATGCCTCAAGTTTCATTGGGGAGTGAGGCCTTATCGATTCAGCTTGTTTTTATTTCTTGCTTTAGCTTGGAGTCTTCTTTACTTTTTTAATCTTTTTCTTCTTCAGTGAAGCCTTCTTGGCTTCCTTCTTCTTCTCCCTTATATGAATTTTAAATGCCTCTTTCTCTTATACAATTTCCTCTTTGTTCTCAGTATCTACTATGTCAACCCTTCTCCTTTTGGTGCTAGCTTCACCTTGTGAAGCATCACTTATTTTTTTGACCAATGGGGGTACATCTTCTTCCAACACTTCTTCTTCATCAGCAACATTTATCCCAATATTCTTCTATCTTGTGGCTTTTTGTTTCTTTCTTCTTTTGGTTGGGGTAGCAGGAGGTGTAGTAGTGGTGGTTCTCTTCTTCTTTGCCCTTGTTTCATGCACAACTGGAGGGTATTTCTCCCTTATCGGAGGACTAGCAGTAGATTTTCTCTTTGCTCCAGCAACAGATAAAGCCCTAGAGGACTTTAGGACAATTGGTGGAGTGGTAGTTGTTCTACTTGATCTTCTTGAGCTACCCGAAGTCTTCGTACTCATATATACTCTTGCTCTTTCTCTGGCATACCACACTTTTTCCTTTGAAATGCCACGTTCTTGTGCATATATATCAACCATGGAATCAACATTTTCCTGATATGTGGCTCCTTTTGTTTCATATGGACTTCCATGGATTTTTCTTCAAAAGTACCATACCTAGGCTTTGTCTCATCCTTCAGACTCTTCAATAGAATATCTGCATAGCCATTAAGATTGTCCTTTGTCACCTCATAACTCAATTCAAGAATCTAAATTGATCTTGGTTCCACTGCATCCATAATGCAATAATATGTGGAAACCAGGAATGTGATATCACTTTTGTACTTTTCCACAATACTCCTTGGAATTCTCTCTCTCTCTTATACATTCTCTTTTGAAATACTGCAATGAAAGTAGTAAGGGCATCATCTTGTGCATTAGTATTTCCAAGGCTCCTCATGCAATCTTTAATTTGATTTGCAATGAGCCTTACACCTACCCATTTAACCTTTCCAATTATAGGAACCTCCTTCAAAAATTAGAAGAGTAAGAACATAACCAAAGTGCCATACTTAAACACATATTTCTTCTTTTCGATCTCCTTTATATTCTCTATTATTTGTTGCCTAAGCAACTCACACAAGTCACAGTCTGCACCATTCTCTACCATATCATGTGCCACATTGATTACAGTGTCAGAAATAGAGTTGTCTCTATTTGTGAAGTAATTCTTGTAACCAATGATTATGGAAACATACCTAACAACAAGGTTTCTGATAGGATTCACGGCAAGGGCTCTCTAATAAAATATTGCACCTATTTTCTCCATTACCTCTTTGTTTTTAAAAAATTTCAAAATGGGAACCAATCCAATGGAGCATAGATTGATGATCTCTTTTATCACCTCCTTTATAATCATGTGAGGCATATCATTCTAGAAAAGCTGATCATGAATTCTGCTTAAAGCCATACTAATCCACTTATTATCATAGAAGAAATTGGGGAACCACTGCCATACATCTAGTTTCTTCTTGACTAGGTTTTTGTATTTTGACTTTAAGGTGAAGTCCTCACCAGTTAATTCATTTTCCCATACATCCCTTATCTTACCAGGAGAATGATCTTCCATATTTCTATGAATGTATGCCCTAATATCCTTAGTTGGTAAGACCCCATACAGAATGTGAGAGAAAGTGCCTAGTGGGTCATATTCTATGGCTTTTGTAGGGTATCTCTTGAATTTGGGTTGGTGTTTCTCCATAACCTCTATAACCTTATGTGTAGCCATCACAATGTGGGTTCAAACTGACTTCAAACACAAATTTTTGAAAGCTAGGGCACACCAGATTTGCAAAATACATTTTTAACTAATTTTTTGAACTAGGGTTTTGATGCTTTTGTATAGGAGCAAATTTGCATCCCTTAGGAAAATTCCCCTTTCACATACCCTCACCTTAGAAAATCAAATCCAAAGGAAAAAATCCACATCACCTACCTTCCTTCCATCCACTTGGTGTTTTTCCTATGTGTCGATGAGAGAATATTTGTCGGGGATGAACACGCAACGTGTTGTCGTCCCTAACGAATTCTTGCGTCTAAAGTTGGAAGAGGCATTACACACCCAATTGGGGCCAAATTGTAACACCCCTCTTCAATCAACCGACCTAAAAATGGATTATTGTTCCTCATACCACTTTCAAAAACATTCTTCATGCATTCATTTGATGCTCTTGAAATCTCTTTTCAGCATCTCTACATTCTTTTTGCACTCTCTTCACTTCTTCACTCTCAAGTAGTATTCCAACATTCCATTGTGAGCATTGTAGCATCATTGGCACTCCATCAACTCCACATTGCAAGTGTGAGGCAAACCATAGAAGTGTGGGCTTGGAGTCTTGCAAGACCTCCCTTCATCACTATTGCAGCTATGGTGACTTTTCCAAGTCCATACCTTGCATTCTCCTTTCATTAGCCGGTGAGCTTTTGGGTGAAGGTGGTAATGCTTTGCTTTTCTCCTTTGTGATTTGATAGAGTAGCATAGTATTGTTTTGTAGTGTTCATTGCTATCCTTTCTTTCCTTTATCGCATATTCTACTTTGTTGCTTTTTGGTTGTCCATGGAGGTGGAAACACCAAAACGGGGGTCTAACTGAGGTAGACCCCTATACAACCCCAATAATTTTCCCCCTTCTTTTTTGTGTGTAGGTGAATGTACGCATGGATCTAGCTAGTGAACTAACACTTTTGTGAGATTATCGTCACCCTATCTTTTATTTACTTGCTTTATCATCTCCATCTTTACTTTCTGTACTTTCTCATTCTATTTTTCTCATCACAATCGACTAGCTAGGTTGTCAATTAGTTTTTAGGTAGTTTTTACTGTACTTCATGTTTTCTAGTCGTATGGATGCCAACACGTCACACTACCATCCCAGAACTGGGATTTCATCCTCAGATAGAGAGTTGTCTGAGGTGCAGTACCAACTCCAAAAACCAACTCCCCTAGCCTAAACCTAAAATTTGGGTCTGAAAAGTGACAGAAGTACTACATAGTGCTCTTCATCCTTGATCTGCATCCTTTAGAGTGATTGAAGTGATGATGTGGACAAGCTGAAGGACTAGCGAGAGTGAATGGTTTTGGCGGGACTCGTCCTGGAGTCTCACCGACAGCCCAACAGAATGATTTCGACAAGTTGCGAGTTTTCCTAACCTTACAACCCCAACAAGAGGT
>VDFB02333302.1:0-11870 GCA_007258455.2 Sequoia sempervirens | reverse complement strand
TTGTATCAACGTTTTGGATCACATTTCAACTCACTGATGTATAGATAAACTGGATGATCGGGATCCTTCTCCTCCATCTGCTCTAGCTCTCGCCAGTTAATGGCTTTGTTTTATGCTTTTATGTTCTGGACCGCTGCCCCTTTGAATTTCAGATCACACTTCAACTCACTGATGTATAGATAAACCGGATGATCGGGATCCTCCTCCTCCTCCCTCTACTCTAGCTCTCGCCAGCTAATGGCTTTGTTTTATGTTTTTATGTTCTGGACTGCTGTCCCTTTGAATTTTAGGTGTGTGATTATTTCCACCCTCTTTACTTTTTGAATATGTGTAACACTATTTTATAAATGATAATATAAACACTTATTCGTAAAAAACAATATATTTTTTTGTCAACAATATATCATACTAAATCTTTCATTGAATATTATATGAAAAAAGAGTAAGGAAGAGTAACCATAACAATATATCATACTAAATCTTTCATTGAATATATCCTTCAGATGGGACTGTTTTAGTTGCTTAATGTTGTTTTTTCAGGATCCTTGTTTTTATATTTTTAGTTCTTGTTTCAGACTCTATTTTATTTAGACTTTAGAGATGTGTCTTTTTATGATTCGTCTTTTTTTGGTGAATTATGTACTATTATCTTGTTAGTTTAATAAAAGTTGAGTAGAATTTATTCATAAAAAATGGTGCCATATAATTAATGTTTATGATTTTGACTATTTTAAAATATTTAAAAAATGTTACTTTAAAATTTATGTATCTTATATGCTATCTTATAAGTTATTTTTTCTGATATTTAGAAAAGAAATTATTTAAAAATTGTAGATTATGTATTTTGTGTATCTTATATATCATCATATATTTGTTGTTTTTATTGCGATTTGTCAAAACGATATTTTTGTCTATTTACTAAGTAAAAATAATAACTTTTATCAATCATCAACTTTATAACTAATATTTAAAAGTCAAGCAAGTAATGGTTTTTTGGCATCCAATATATTTATGATTATTAGACCTTGCTTAACTATGGGAGCCTTTACATTATTATCAAATTTAAGCATGAGGTTTACTATTTTTCAATATTTTTATGGTAAATGCTTTGTTTCTTATTATATTAGGGAAGAAGACCTAAACATCATGCAGGATCTAAAACAACCATTTTTATGTTATAAGCGGTCTCAATTTTTTATTTTAATATATCGTTTTAAAGTTAAGAACTAGTACTTGTTATGTTTTTACGTAACAATAAACAAAAGTACTTGATTTTATAAGTCACATCAAATAAATAATCAATCATGTATTGGCATGTAAGGTATATAATAATACATGAATTGATGCACATATTTTAGGATAGCCTATTTTGGAGTGTTCTTGAACAACTTAGCAAGGACATACTTGATGTAGCTATATCATTGATGACATGGATCTAAAAAAATATTTCTAAGCACTTGAATTGACAATAGAGGCTCAACATTTTTGTGTTAAAAATTAAATTACTATTTATACTTTTGAGGGACAAAAAATTAGCCTATATAGATAACAAGTCCTCTTCCCTAGTAGTAAATTGGTTTAATAAATATGGATAAATACCACTACTTTGAAGATGATAGTATGAGATAGGTAGATATATTGGTGATTTAAATTGAAGAACATCAAGAGACTACACTAATTGAGATATGATGGATTCATGTGTTGGTTTGGGCTAAATTGAAACTACAAATTCAAACTTAACAACATGATTTGTGTCAAATGAAGGTCATTGCATTGACACATAAATAGTAGGTTAAGGATAGTATATAGAACAACAATAGTTCTTAATATTTTTTTTAATATTACAGTAATTAAGACTCATAGTTCTTCATGATATTTCTAATTTATATATACATTACATGAATATTGGACATTGGTTGAGGACAATGGGATATACTAGGGTTTTCTCTCTTTAATTTCTTTAGGTTGTATTAAAATCTTGTTGTGCCTGGTAATTTGTGGTGGTTGGATTTTCCTTCATGATTATAGTTTGGGGAGATCTTTCCTCCTCTTTGCTTGTTTAGAGATATGTTGACCAAATTTTATCCTTTCAAGTTAAAGAAGGAGATCAACACAATCATGCTAGCACTCGGGGCAAGAAGGTAGATTAACTAAATAGGGTTTCTAACCCTTGTATACTAGCTTTCAAGGAATAACCAATCAACCAAAATGACTATGAAGTTAGGAGAGTTGTATCCTCTCTACACTATCAAAGCCTAATTTGTAGATTCCAAGGAGAAAAAATTTCTTTCAATGATGTTAAGAAAAAAATTCTTGAATGTCAAATACATATTTAATAATTTCTTACATGACAAAATATAGATAGGTAAATAACTATAGTTATAATTCCAAATTACAAATGAAATGTTGAATTATTTATATTAATTTTTATAATGAATCAAGTACATGTATTTGATGAATTCTCTATATTTTGGCCTTTCTTTATCTTCATTAATGGATGCAAGGTCCTTAAGCTATTACCACATTCTTGGAGAAAAACAGTATCAAATATTCATTCAGAATTTTATTGGATAGCACAATCTAAGATATGCTTTGTATCTAGAAACACTTTGCATGCTCCTTTTCCAATGTGCATTGCTAAACTTCGTATCCAAGTAAGAGAAGACATAATACCAAAAGAATATAGGGTTACAACTTAGAATATAGAATTTGTGTGGCTATTTGAACAACCAATTCATATCTACTCATTTATTAATCACACCCTTTCATAATAAATAGTTTATTTATTAAATATTATAATTATCACATCTTATAATTTTATCCTTTCTCTTTTATTTTACTCCTCTAAATAAAATATAATTTATTATTTCCCTTTCTACCTTAGATTAAACATTGAATAGAACAAATGATGTACTCATTGGGATCAAAGAAATTATCAAGAACTAGAGGGGAGTATGGAATCTATTCACATGCCAAAGGATATTTCATTGCCATCTTTTCTAATTAATTTGACTAGTAGAGATGGTGTCTTTGGGGAAGGTTCATATTTATTCTAGAATGTTGGCCTCTTCATTAAGTATTAGTATCTATGTTTTAAAACCTTGGATAAAATTCCTTATACAACTTCAATTTGGATATACATGCATGGTATTCCTTAAGAATTATGCTCTCCTTATTATTTTGTAATGACTGTGAAATATTTGAGTGGTAATTGATATATCTAGGATTTATCATGTCACACGGGCCTTTCAATTTAAATGAAAATGAGATATATGTGGAGCTTCATCTCATCTTCTCTATTCATAAAAGCATCATGCTAAAAGAAGGAGAAAGTGAATGGATCTAGGCCCTTTATTATGAAATTCTTCCTTTTAGATGTAGGGATGTCATGAAACTGGTCACTAAATAAGAAAATGCTTGATTATCCAAGAAATTATCTAGCATGTGAGAAACCCAAAGGATTATAGAAAGGATAGAGACGACTTCATCAAACTAAAGGGGAAGCACATAGTTGGAAATAAAATTTGTGAAAGAAATAAAAAGGATAAAAATTGGCCAAGTAAGATGAATATTACTCAAAAGAGGGGGAAATAGCAAAATAAATCCTATTTTAAATTTGAAGAGTAGATGATAAATAATGATGTGATGATTGTAGAGTTTGATTTTATGGAATGCCTTAAAAGGACCATGGAAGAACTTGAGGCACAAATACTAAATTTTCATGTAGTCAAATTAAATGAAATAAAGGCAATTTTCCTTCTAAAATATTCCCCCAAGAGAGGAAGTAAAAGGTAAAACTAAGAAGAACCAAGAGAAAATTAAAGGATTTGATTTTGAAACAAGAAGGAAATAATATTTTTTAAATACATAAATGGTTAGAAAAAGATAAATGGGACTTTTGAGGTAGCAAAGAATGTAGAACAAACAAGTTTGTGGCTCTTTAAAATATAACCCAATTTGATGTTGTAAATATTTATCATTCCAAATTGGAGGAAATAGTAGAAATCACCCAAAGTTGTGAGGTTTTCTAATGAATATTATTTCCAATAATATGAAGTGATTAAATTTCCCCTTTAGAGAGGAGACTCATTTAGAGACTCTTGGAGATGCAATATTAGGAGACAAATTCAGATTGTTTCTATCTATGGGAAAACCTAGAAATTGAACTTTGTGTTTCCCTTGTAGTCATCTAGGAGAGTATTCATGTTCCTCCCCAAAGAGAAGAAATTCTTATGAACATGTATTGCCTTAGCAATAGCATGACAACCTTGATTATAAACATTTTCCAAAAAATATTGAGTGTCTTGGGTCATACACCTCAATTCATCACTTTCCTTTACTTATTTCTTAGATAGGATCATTGGAGGAACTACAATTCTATCATCCTTTTATAAAGGGCCCACAAGATGCTTAATTTAATCTTGTAGCTCAACCACTTATGCCTTTAATTAAGATTTTTTCAACTCATGGGTGAAGCCACATAAGTGGTTTACACTTTTGAAGAGGAAGGAAATTTGAGAAAAAATGACCCCATGGCAAAAATTAGTTTTAGGGGTTCGCATGAACCTACATGTTCGACTGAACCATAAAGGGGTTCGACCGAACTAGGGTTCGAGCGAACCCATTAACTATTGGGCCCACATTTCCTGCCCAAAAAATAAAGGAAACATGAACGAGGGGAATAGACCACAGTTTAGTTCGCTAGAACCCCCCTGGTTCTAGTAAAACCCCTTTTTCCCTAATTTTTTAATTTGTACACACAAAAAACCTAAAATTTTACGCTTTCAAGCTCCGGTTGGGGATGAAAATGGGGGAATATTTAGAAACCAAACTTGGAATCGAGTAGCCTTCAGAACGAGCTATCCAATGAATATAATTTTAGTATGTTTTGGTTTTATTATCTATCTGTTTTTAAGTTTTATTAAATATAGGTTTTCATCAAAACAAAATCTCTGTTCTGCACAAGTGGAAAAATAGAAGATTATAAAAGAAAAAAAATTTAAAAATATGAGTGCACCAGATATTGAAGTCCTTGATCCAACAAAAAAAAAAGAAGAATTTCGATACATACAGTGAAAGTTATGCATTATACGGTCGCGCTAGGTCTGAATTGTCATTTGATTGACTTTCAAACTTGATTAAAGAAAAAATATTCAATAAAAAACTATCTAACCAAGTGGAAGCACTAGATATCAGAGTTAGAAATCTAAATTTGAAAGAATTGGAATTTTATCCTTCATGGAAAAAAAGTTATGCGTTATACGGTGTGTGTCACTTTTTTAAAAATGCTGTTTTTTGAAAAAAACCAATTTTTGTGGGAGATGGAAAAAGAAGTGCAATCTGATTCCAAAAAAATTGAAAAAATGTTTTTAGAATCTACAGACAAAATGTGACAAGACTCTAGTTTACATCATCTTCAAATTCTTGGGTTTAATCCTTAGAATGTGGAGATTTGTTTGAAAAAAAAAAATGTTAGTGTCAGTTAGGCCAAAAGTGTAAACCACTATTGTGGGATCACCCTCATCCTTATTCATTCTTTGGAAAATTGTATTCACAAAGCCCTATAATTCTTGAGCTTCCTAGACTATGGTAGTTGGACCCATATTTATTGTGGAAATGTTAAAATAATTTGGTATCATATCCCTATTGTATTTTTCCACTGTTAGAGTTACAAATTCTATAAATATTGAACATATAGCATACTTGGAAAAATGAGATTGAATCCTAGACTTGTTGTATTTGGAATTCTCAATACTATTAATAAAGTTAGCTAAATTCAATGTAGGAGTCTCAAATATAGGCAGATTTTATTTCAATAGATTGATTCCATCCGCTCTAGAGAGAAGAATTAGTGATTGGTTGTTGTGGTGGTGGATAATAATTAGGAAAATATTGTTGATCATCTCCCTCATTAAATTTTTCGTTGTTTGAACTTTGGTCCTTTGGATCTAAATCTTTATGAAGTGTGGAAGTAGGTAGCTCTAGTTTAGAAAATCTTCCACTAGATAGAATTTCATGACATACTTGATGTTGTAACTCCTCAAAAAGGCATGTGGATTGGTCCTTTAATATTTCATTAGTAGCATTCACATTGTGATCTAAATTCTCCATAGAATTTTTATCATCCATAGGAGGTGTTGTATATACTATCATCCATACTAGCAATCTTCTGATATTTCAACTTCTTATATACTTGGTCAATGCCTTCCAAGGATGGAGGCTTTAGAACTACATGTGGTGGAGAATTTTCCAAAGCAACATTTGTCTAGGACAACAATTCTTTGTTCACCTTAGAAAGTATATTGGCTACCAACTCCTTGGCAAAGGCTTGAGTAAGTTAGGAGATGAAATAATATGGTATGGTAATGCAAGTGGAAAAATAGATGGATACAAATGGAAAATTGGAAGAAATGGTGAATATGGTAGAGACAGTGGTGGGAGGGATGACTGGTAGTATTTTTTGGTAAATTTCTTGCGATGGTAAAGAGACAAAGGAGAGTCGAGGAGATGAAGTGACTAGCAATGGTGAATACATTGTGGTACTAGGAGAGATAGTGGAGGCAACAACCTTATAACTAGGTGATAATTTGTAAGGGAAACTCCTTGAGCAATAGAAGGGGAAAAATTAGAGGGAGTTTGAGATGAAATGGAAGAGATAGCAAGTGGAGTAATGGAATTAGGAGAGATGGAAGAATTTGTAACATCTTGACTAGATATTCCTTTCTTGCTTCTTTTGGTCCTCTTAATGGATTGATACTCAAAACTATCAGCTTGGTCACTTTTCCTCTTGTATACCTTTGTGTGGTTAGTGGGTGTTATTTTTTACTCCCTTTTATCCTTTTTTCTTTTTCCTTTTCCTTTATCCTTTGGATGTGTTTTCACTTCCTCCTTGGTATCTTTACTATCATTGCCTTTGCGATAAGCTCCTTTAGAAGATCTTGATTCATCAAAGGTTGTAGGCTTATATTTCTTTATTAGTTGTATAATATCATATATGTCAATGTGAATTTTTGGGAAATTAGGCTACCCATCTCTTGATATGCCTAATAATGTATTTCATGATTGCATCAAGATAATTGAATTCCTCTTCAGCCCAATTATGAGGGGGAATTAATTTGTTGAAAAATTATTCTATACACTTCTTCTTGGACCAATTATCCATCATCCACTAACTAGTCCAACACCATAGCAATATTTAATTATCTAATTGAGTCAAGAGGAATCCTTGAATAAGCTTCCTTCTTGACTTCTTGATCATCCTGGAAATTAAACTAGAATCCTCTAGTTGTCCTTCATGGAAATATTGCTTCCCAACATACTTCTCTAATTTATTGTAGGGTTCAAAATGTGACCATACTTTGTAGTTCAAGAGATAGTATGTATTTGTAGTTCAACATCTAACTCCTTTGTAGAACGTGGAGGGGCAAGAAAAAATCCATTACCAACAACAAGGGGATATGGAATAATATCCCTATGCAAGTGCTTGAGAAGTTTATGAGACTATAATTTTTTCCTTGTCAATTCTAACAACACCATTTTGTAAATTGGTTACTTGGGTAGTCAGTAGGGTGCACCAAAGAAACATTTTATTCTCAAATATGTGAATTTAGGAAATTGAATGAACCAATATCCAAATCTCTTGACTAGCTCCATAGATTGATTAGACAATCTCTCGCTTAAATATCCTTGCAACATCCTTGTAATGTGTATGGAAAATATATCATTTTCACTAGTGAGACAAGGAGTTCTATAATTGCAGTTGTAGATAGTGATAATTTAATTTCACGTAGAAAACAACATGACCTATGTTTCTAATGCATTTCAATCCATGGTAATAAAAGTTTTCTAGCCAACATATAAACTACATATGAGGTCATGTAGAATCCTTGTTTCTCCTAAGGCCATGAATTATTGGTAGATATTGTCACTTATCATTTTTTTCCAATATATCTTACGTTTTCCATTTATAACCTCCCCAATGAAATTGAAAATCCATTATTGGAAGGAAGAAGCAAATGGAAAGCACATCACCCTACTCAATAGAGTCACTAGATCACTAATGTCCCAAATGAAGTCACTCCTATATAAATTCTTGAGACTTTTAGTTAATGAAACCATAGGATTCTTCATCCAATAGTCATTGATAACCTTCTTGTATTTCTTAAGACCTTGGTCATAAACCATTTGACCATATTCTCTAGTCATGTAAATTATTATTGGATGAGACATGATTCTAAATACCTCAATGATTGCTTTATTTGAAATGTCAACTACTATTCTTTCATCAAGTTCCACAATCATCCTTGAATCAAGAAGGTAGTGCTCTTTGCACTCCATGATGATTTCTAGAAATTGACTTGAGGTTGGAAGTCCAATAGTGTGTGCAATACCATTTCTTACCAACTTCTAATTTAATTGGGAGGGTTTGTTCTAAACATATATTCTTTGAATTCCTCCAAATATACATGTCCCAAGTCAGTATCTACTACAAAATATCAACTCGAAGAAATTTTAGATTTGGGGAAGACTCCCTTGAATTCATACTTCATTATTTTGAGTCTACACATTTATTCTTGCACAAATAATCCTAATGAATACTCCAAATTTATCATAGCTTTAATATCAATGTGTAAATTTTGTATAGAACAAGGCATTAACATCATAAACCACTTAAATTCAATAAAAGAAACCATTTGTATAAGTAGAAACCTCACAAATTAATAATTTATTCCAAGGTATCACTAAAGTGGGGATTTTAAGCACAACAAAATATGGTCATTTACTTGCCATGGGATTAACTCTTACATAAACCAAAAGGTTGTTTATGTACCCTTCATTTAGCTTGTAAAAATTTTGGAGCCTAAAGGATATTGTGAGGATTTCATGGTTACATGGACCTACCTGGTCCAAGGTAAAGTAGCACCAATGTAGTTAATTTATGCCTTGGTAGGAATTTTGGTATGGAAAGGATGTGGTAGAGCTTAATGTCTTCTTGGTGAATATTTAGAAAGCTTCAAGATCCCTATAGGACTTTGAGAATCCTAAGGAGATGGAAAAAGGTCCTAGGTGGATGTGATGGATCTTAATTGGGATCAAATTTATGCAAGGGTAAAATAGAAGGAAACAAATGAACTTTGTGATAATTTGAGAGGACAAGGAACTACAAAGAGTCTATGGGTTGAAGGGATATGGTGGGAGTTTATGAATTGGGATATATCTATATTCTAACCTAAGTTATATTGAGTCTATAAGGGGACCATTTCATAAAGTGAATAAATGGAAGAGAAATTTCGTGGGGACATGATATTTGGAGGGACGCATCCCTACCCTTGGTAAAGCTTAGTGAAACCCTACCTATACAACACTTCATGCCAAAGTAAACTCTGATGCTTTCAAAAATACCCTACAAAGTGAACTCCTAGAGGACATAGTGACCTCATTTCCACAAGATTCAATAAATTTACTAGATCCTTATAATTTTTCAAAGTACTTCATCCCATTTCTAGGGATTTTTATTGGTGTATTGATTTAGGTCATTTGAAGGAATATGTTTCACACTACCCTACATTCCCACTACATGTTCTAACAAATCACATCGAGGGTGTTTTTTATGGGACATTAAACCTTATTTATATCCAAGTAAGAATAAACTTATTTACAAATTTTGAGGTCGACACGATGCCCTCTACATATTTTAATTTTTATGTTCTTTTAAAATGACTAAGATGGGGAATGGATTTCAGACAACATACTTCTTCGTAAAAAGAAACTAGAAAACTATAATTACTTGCTAGTCAAAATTTGTGGGTGAGGGAGGTAAGGCATATTGAGTTTAATTTATTTATAAACCTTGAGTGAAAATTTAAATTTGTGAGAATAAAATTTCACAAAATTATCATAAACACATCTTAAATATCCACAAAAAAAATTCATTAGTAGCGCATGTGTGTGGAAAAGAGGAAACCACTTAGTTAGGATTGAGAAAAAAAAAATGACCACATGGCAATTTTTAGATTTAATGGATATATCTATATACCATACAAGACTTTGGAGTATCCTGACAATAGCATGAGACCCATAAACCTAGTCCTTAAAGGATAAACCAAGATCATGGGAAGATCATGAGATCAAAGTATTGGGTCGTGAAGTGGATAATCCTTATACCCATCATAATTTTACCCTTATAATACACTCTTTGATAACACATTATGTCCCCATGCACCCAAAATCCTCACATCCAAATGAAGGTAAAAATTTAAAATGCTTTCTTAAAAAAGGATCAACTATGATACTAACAAGGGATGCCAATTAGAGACATCAAAGATTGAACCCCACTTAACAATGACAATATAAACGTCCAAAATCCCTAGGCAAAATCACTCACTTTAAGAAAGAGATTATGAATGACAAGACTCAGACCAATGACCAAAAGACAAAAGAATGGATCTACATTTAAAATAGGGCATGTGTGTAAGGCACAATAGGGTCATCCCCTAGGGTGATCAAATCCCTAGGAAGATCTCCTAGAAGAAAGGATGATGTGGGATGAGGATGAAAATATTTTTTTGTTGTTTTATATGACTAGTTATGACTATAGGTTTGTCTGATACAAGTCTCTGGTCCTATAATAACTGATTTTTGAATTTTGGAATCTAGAATTTTTAGGAATTCTAGGTAATTTAATTTGATATTCAAAAGCGTTGTTTTAACTCATTAAAGTTGTGGCACTTCCCCTATCAAAGGTGATTGTTTATTGCAAAATTGTTGAGATTGTTCAAAAGCACTACTATGTTACAGTTTGGAGTTTTTTGTACTAACAAAGAATAAGTTTTGGATGAAAAGCATTGAATTGCTTAGAAGCATTAGGATGCATTTGAATCAAATGCACCAATATTTTCTTCAAAAGCATCAAGTTGTAATTAGAAGCATGGAATATTTACAAAAGCGTCATTATGACATAGAGATAGGATTTTGCAAGTTAAACCTAAATTTGTCTAGGGTTTTGGACTCATATTATTGTTTTGAGGATTGATTTTGAGTTGTTTGATCTAGGAAGAGGTAACACATAGAAGAGAATAGCATGGTGGACTGAATCCAAGTTATAAAGTAGGATAATGGCACGATTCTTTTCAAAGAAAATCCACTATATGGTGAACACCATTCTGAACAAGAAAAGCAAAACATAATTAGTGGTAAAAAGGTGTATTAACTTGGTAGAGGCCCACCTGTTAGAGTGTAAAACATTCAAATGAATGGGTAACTAGGGTATGATAAGGTCATGTAGATCACCTTACCACCCATTTCCTTATAAGCACTAGGTCCAACAAGGAATTATGTCACCTCAACAAGAGAAGAGCACGTGGTGAGTAACTTTAGGCATGATACTGCACCCTACTAAGCCAACAACCGATGGTCTTAAAGGCTTCTAAAAAACAATTTTCTTAGTGTTTTAGTGAACGGTGGACCCATCTGAGGATGCCTGATTCGAGGGGGTCTCCCCTCTTCTCATCACCTATACAAGTCTTGATGGACTGAGGATCTTAAAGCTTGGATTAAAGGATGTTGGTCGCACCTTGGGGTACAAATTTTGTTCTCTCCCTTTATATACCCCACTAGTAAACATGGTTGGGGTCATCCTTGAGGTGATGAAATCCCCAAGTAGGCCTCCTATTGAATTAAATGGATTAATGGTGATTTTTCTTATTTCCAAGATCATTCTTAGTAGTCATGAGGGAAGAGCATACACAAACAATCAAATCCTAAGGTATTTATGATCTCCAAGTTCACACTAGGTGTGAGGGGAGAGCATGTGTACCTAAGGACTTACCAAACACAGAAGAGAGGTTCTTTATTAAAACCTAAATTTAAAT